>UESW01004040.1:1214310-1264344 GCA_900491605.1 Calamus simplicifolius
CTTTACCGGGCTTGGGGCTAGCCTTGGTGGAGTTATCTAGTTAATAAGATGAAAAAGTAAAATTAGTTTAAATGAGAGTTTATTTAATAAATTAATAAAGGTATTGGAGTGAAAGCAAATAAGATTTATATAATTGATATTTGTGAGTCAGGTTCAATTGATTTTGGATAAGGCTAAAAACTATAAGGTCCATAAACAACTACGAACTTAGATTAGATCTAATTTTCTAACCCAACTCAATCTAGGGGTTTTTTAATACAAATTAAGTTAGGACTAGGTCAGGACATGAGATCTATTTGTAGCCCTATAGCTAACAATGAAATTATAGGCGTTAAGTAATTTTTCTTCTGGCACAAGTTAATATTAACTACCTTCTTTTATGGTTTATAGGGCTAACATAGGAAATAAAATATTATTAAAAAATCTTTATCGAGGGCTAGTAAAAAAACATAACCCTTATTAAAAATTTAACTATAGATTTTAACCATTATTATTAGAATCCGCAAACATCACTCCTCACATTCTTGCTGAAAAATCTTTTCACCCTTCCTTTTTTTCCCTTCTTTGCCACCAAATCATAACCCTATCCTTCAAAATTTAGGCTTTTGCATTATTTTTTCTTTCCTTGCTTTATGGAATGAAAAATACACTTTTATTCTTTTTTCTAATTGATGTTGGCTTCAAAGAATTCATGGAAAAATTGAATTTTAGAATTAGTTAATGGTTTTTGAATAGTTGGTGAGATTTCAATCTTTATTATAAAACTTTTGTTTATAGTTTTATGAAATCTTTTTCTATTTAAATAATGAGTAAGGGATTGATCGGTATATTGATTTGATGAACTGATCTAGGTTAGTATATTGAATTTCATAGATGTTAACTATTGCACAACAAAATTGATTACTATAGTTTTTCTAAGTTTTTTTTGAAGGTTATTTTAGATTTGTGAAATTTAATTTAGAATAAGCATATGAATTCCCATCATCTCAAGAAATAACAATTATTTTATAGATGAAAAATTGAATTTTATTTCTTTCTCGAAAGGAAAATGACTTAAAGGAACTAGGGGGTCATTTGGTTGGAAGGAAAATAGAGACAAGAAAGTTTTTCACCCTTACTTTCTCACACTCGGTTGAAAGAAGAGGAAAAATTGTATGTGAAGCCCACATACCTTTTTCTCACTCCTACCAAAAAATAGATGCTATGAGGGAAGTAGTATTTATTTTCTCATGCTTGTTGCTTTGCCAATCGAAAACCCTAGAAAATGTTTTCCAAAAAAATATTAAACGAGCACTAATCTATTTACGAGAAAGTGATAATAGTTAGAACACCAAAAAGAAGGAAATGTTTTAAACAAGAGAAAGAAAAAAAAAGGTTTTTCATTGTTCCTAACTTGTTGTGACTAGTTGATAAATATGTTAGACTAAAATTGCAATTTGCATTATGTTGTCAAATATTTAATGGTGTTAATAGACTCTGTTAACTATGGTTTCTTTCTCGTTATGCCTTTAGGATGCTTCCCAACTTACTTTGCTCAATTTCTACCATTGATTCCACATTGTCTGCTACCTTGTTGAGTAGCTGTTCATCAACTTCCTAACTGGGAATTAAAACTTCAAAAGACTTAGGTAGTGTTTGAAATAGGGGATAAGAGGGGACATCCTGAGGATATCTCCTCTTATTCCCAAAAGCCATAACTATAAGGGATAGCAGGGAATAAAGTTAACCAAAGGGATAATCCATGGTTAACCATGGTTAACCATGGGATATCCCCTCAATTTATTTCCTAGAGAATGCAGGAATAGCTGGTTATCCCTCCAAATAAGAGTAAAAAAAGGTTATCCCATGGATTTACCTTTTTGCATTTGATATGATCAATGGGATAGTCAAGGAATATCCCTAGGGATAGCCAGGGGATAAATTCTATCCCGTAACTTATCCATGGATAACATTTTTCTATCAAACACTACCTTAAGATGTCATATTGCATAACTCTCTTACAAAACATTAATTCTATCAACGTTGTTTTAATTTGATCCAATGATCAGGCTCCAACCACTCAAGTGGAACCATTTTTTGCCTAAAAAACATACCTATGTTAACCTACATTCTCTTTCTTTTATTTTCTTTTCAGAGAAGTTTATATGCATTCTCATCAAGATCATTAGGAGCCCCATATTGATACTCTTATAGATCATTTGGTATGTTAGTTTTCTTTCCTTCCCTCCATCTCATCTCCTATACTCTTGTGGGGATTTTGTCCAATTAATTTTGCAAAGAAAAATAGCAAGTTTTGAAGCTGAAGTTTTAGCTTATTGCTCATATTCATGTCACTACCGTATGTCAAGTTTTGTCTCCAAATTTTTTTCTTCAAATTATTCATTCTATTATTACTTGGGGGACAAAGATTCTATTTTTGCTAAGGTAAAGCTCTATCTATTTGTAATTTGACTTTTCCTATTATTGCTCATCAAATAACAATACACTCAATGTCTTACATTACAAAAGCAAGAATCATGAATGTGATGTTCAACAATCCAATAGCTTTGATATTGCTAAAAAATAGTGTTTTTTAGAAAATTTGTGCAGGATTTCCAAAATGATGATTCACAGTTACTAAGCTTGTGGGACGTTACCTTATATTTGGATTATTCTTCTAATATGGCTTTTTTATCTATTTTGCTATGTACATGATACCTTTTTCCTTGGTAAATTTACACCATGTTCAAAACTAATTGATGGATGAGCTCCTTTATCTTCACCTTGTATGGGAAAACTGGTGTTGGTGTACCCATGTTAACTAATTTGAGATTTTTTACCTTGCAGTCAAGATAATCTTAGTGTACCAAGTAGGTCAACTATGAGTGTAATTTCCTCATATATTTGGTACCCATATTAGTACCATGCCATTATAGAGTTGATTTGGGTCAATTTGAAGTACTAATGACTAGTGTACCCTCCATATCGAATATTGGTTTGCTGCTAGTACTATGCAATACAATGAACCATAATCATAATCATAAATTATCTATTATTTTAACTTTTTTCTTCATAATTTTAGCATCTATAATTGTTCATCGCTGTTTTTGTGGTAAGATCTAAATCTTGAATCGTTAAGAATATTAGGAATGGAATTAATAGTATCTCTTCAACTATGCTATCCAACTAATGTGTAATTTTGGTAGTTTTGTTTTACTTTATAATTTGCATTTTTTTACTGTTCATGGATTGTTTTGGATTTGATGAGAAATGAGGAAATCTTCTTAAGTTGCATTAATGGTGTCCTTCTATGTTGATGATATAACATGGATTCTTAGAACAAGCCCTACATCCGTGAGCTCAATAGATGTTGCCGCGGAAATCCGTTCTCTGACTCGGGTGCGTTTCTGGCTTCTAATCCGGATTTCGATCTCATCGCCTTGGGGTGGAACCTGCAAGACTATTCGTACACAGAGGGTGCTGTAGGGGTTGCCCTCTGCGGAGGACCCTTCGACGCCCAAGTCAGTGGAGATTCACAGTAAGCAAATGTGAGGAGAAGACTCTCACAGAAGAGCTCCCCTAGATGGATGTTCTCTCGAGAGCTCCGAGCTCAGATGGAGCTGTTCTCCATATGAAAATGAGCAAAATGAGTGAGTGTTCAAGTGTGCGTACCTGAGAGGTTGGAGGGCAGTGGTATTTATAGGGATCATCTGATTCCTTGGGCATGTTGTGAGAGGAGGTCTGAGAGTCGTTATGATTCAAAACAGATTAGAATCATGTTTGTTATGAGGTCAGTAGGATCTGTATCTTGTTAGTTAAAGGATCGACGGCTAGGAGAGCTGGTTGATGCCTTGAGATTCAGCGATTATGTAGGTTCTAGGCCACTCCTGTGGGTCCTAGGCCACTCCTGGGTATGATTCCTCGTTTGGAATCTTATTTAGTTATAGTGAATTCAATTCTCCCACGTCGGATTCCGCAGAGGTATTCCAGTGCCTCGGCTCGACCGAGGCGAGAGGCAATTTGGTTTTCTAAGGTATATAATAGCTCGATCTGTAGAGGTATGGGGACGGCTCGGGTTACTGAGCTATGAGGATGGCTCGGGTTACCGAGGTATGAGGATGGCTCGGGTTACCGAGGAATGATCGGCTTAAATTGCTGAGGTATGGTTGGCTTGGGTTGCCGAGGTATGGTCGGCTTGGATTGCCTAGGTATGGTCGGCTCGAATTGCCAAGGTATGAGAATGGATCGAGTTACCGAGGTATGATCGGCTTGGATTGCTGAGGTATGAGAATGGTTCGAGTTGCCGAGGTGACCCATCTTTGTTAAAGGCAATTCGACTTCGTCGCTTGGCGATTGTGCCAGCTGGCTGGCAGGACATTAAGACTAGACTTGACCCAATTATCGATATGTGTGGCCATTAATGCAATGATAATTTTACCCCTCATCACATGCCCCCCACTCCCTAGTCCGAAGTATAAATTTGGATGTAGAGAGTAGAGTTCCGGAATAGTCTTATTTGTGGGATTCGAAAAGGCGGGCAATGATAATCTCGTAAATGATGGGCCGCCATTTCGTCATCATTTTTGCCATAGCTCGAGGAGGAAACGCCTCATTTCCAGCAGACCGCGATAGTGAGAGTTCCACGTGGCGGGACTCCTTTATTTCTGGCACCCATATCGAAAGTTTTGGCATATTGGGCTTTCCTTTCGAAGCATTTATTTAAAGAGGGCTAGGGCGGCGCTCCTTCTGTAACACCTCTTCGTCTCTGCCATAGATATTTTCTATTCTTCCCTGAGCCCTTGCTTGCTTGTTTGTACTCCGCCCCTTATTCAGCCAATATGAAGGGTCCAGGTGATGTTTCCTCCGAGGTAACCCTTGATGACTTGGATAGAATCCATCGCCATTACAGGATTCCTCAGGATGTAGCCCTATGGGTGCCGAGGGTTGAGCACAGGGTTCCGACTGAGTTAAGCCGTGGAGTTTTTTTCTATGAGGAGAGCTTGAGGGAAGGTCTTCGGTTCCCTCTTCATCTGCTGGTACAGGAGGTGATGAGCTTTTATAATATATGCCCAACAATGGTGGCTCCAAATAGCTGGCACAATCTTATCAGTTTCATCTCGATGTGCAGTCGCGTTGGGGTGACTGCGACCCTTCCGATGTTCCGAGTTTGCTACAACCTGATCTCCAAGAGAAGCTTTGAGTGGCCCTATATTGGCCCCCAAAAGTTGTTCAAGATGATTTTTGATAACCCATCTTCGATAAAGGAGTGGAAGTCCCAATTTTTCATTGCCGAAGGGAACATCGATTCAGATTTTTTGAGGGGATGGGCGAGTTATGTGAAGGATCTGGAGGCACGCCCAGAGTTGAGCGAGCAGGAGAAGAGAGATCTGGTAACCCTTCACAGTGGTCAGGTGGTATCGGCCAGTGCTCTGTTATCAGAGGATGCCCTTTTTACCATCGGGCTTAGCTCTATTGACCCCCAAGGTGAGTCTTTGCTCTGATGGTTAGTGTGTTTAGGTAATTTTGTTACTATTTAACTGAACATCTATTGTGTTTTCAGCTGAGAGATCTGCATTTGTGGGCCAAATGAGGAAGGAGCTTGGCAAGCGCCACAGGAGCTCAAACTCTGGGGACAAGCATAGGTCTGAGAAGAGGATCCATCCTTTCGAGTCTCGCTCAAAGGAGCCAAGGAAAGACAGCGTCGGCCGTCACTCTTCTACCCCTGAGAGAGGGGAGGCGGAAGCGTCAGCCATGGTCGGTGCGCCCCCTCTGCCAGAGGGGGACATGGTAGCGGAGGTGGAGATAGCTGCTTGTGGAAACTCGAAGGGAGCCATCGAGGTTTTTCTCCTTCAAATTGTGGTCGTGTCGGACGATGCCGAGGAGATGTCACGGGTCTGTCCGGCAATCCTCCTACAAGAGGCTAATCAACTTCAGTCACTAGCAGTGGGGAGCCCTCTGGTGTTGTGCATGGAAGAGGCCCCTGCTCAGGTGAAGGGGTCAAAAGAGGCAATTGTGGCTGCCAAAGCTCAAGTGGAGCAGTCTATTGAAAGGTTGGTGGAGGTCGACGTGCCTCTTGCCGAGGGTCTCTCTCTTACGGTACCAGGGGGTATCACGAGAGAGACCAAAGTATGGGTGGAGTCTACCGGAGATGAAGCAACATTTGGAGAGGAAGAGGAATAAGAATCACTAAATGAAGGGGACGCTCGGACTAAGGCTCCTTCAACCGGGGCCGAAGCATCCGAGGCCTTACAGGCTAAAGTTCTGATGGAGAAAGCCAAGTGGATGGCGTTCCTCTGGCCGAAGTTCCTCAGGCCGGTTCTTCAGCTATGAGTTCTCTTGTCCACAGCCCAGAGGTGGATGACATGCTCACCGCCTTGATGCGGTCTGTACTGTGCGCGGGGGGGGGGGGGGGGAGTTCCTTGACGGATGAGCTTGCAGTCGAGGATATTATTGATGCAGCTTTTGGTCGGTTTGGAGCGCCGAAGGATGTTTACCTTCTACCCAAAATTAGTAACACTATTCTTATGAAGATTGCCACAAACTATAACTCCCGAGTAAGTCATTGTACCGAGGTTGTAATTCTTAGTTGGTTGGTTCGACCATAGTTTCTTATTTGTGTTTTTTCTGCAGAATGCCTTGATTACGAGGGCGCTGAATTGGCTCTTAAATTTGGCCATGGGGGCCTGCGCTCAGGCTAAAAGGGAGGCGGCCAACCTTTGGACTAGGGTTGATTCGACCAGCCGACTCTCTAGGGCCTTGGCATACGTTCAGGTGGACCTTGAGAAGATGGACGAGTCTTACCGAATTACCGTCGAGAGGGCCTCTTGGTTCGAGTATCAAGTCAAAGAGCTCCAGGGTTTTCGTGAACAATCGGATAAGGCTTGCTTGGAGTAATCCCAAATCAAGGCTAAGCATGCCGACAAAATCAATGCCTTGCAGCGGCACTTTGACAAGAGGTGGGGTCAGCTGAAGAGCAGTCATGCCGAGGAAAAAGAAAGTTGGGCCAAGAAGCTCGACGAGGAGGAATGTAGGTACCGGTGATAGCAGGATCAGCTCGCTGGCCTGAATAAAAGACTCACCGATAGGCAAGATCAATTGAAATGGCAGCATGGTCAGATTACCAAGCTCACCGCTGATCTCGATCAATCTCGGCAGGAAATCAGGGACAGACAGTCCCAGATTGATGACCTTAAGGAGGGTCTCTAACAGAATAAAGCGGCCAAATTGAAGGCCCTGAAAAATGTCCATGAGCTGAGCGATAAAATGGCTCGGCTGGAGGAAGAGGTATAGTGTCTTCTCATTTACTTGTTTCTGGCACTTTTCTTTTGTTTATGGCCTCAAACGACCTAATGTTTGCAGATAGGCAAAATCGAGCTCGAGGCGCAGGAGTAGTTTAAGGCCCTGAGGTGGAGTTGGCCTCGAGTCGCCAAATGAAACTCAAACTTGGGGGCCAGCTAGCTGAAGCTAATGACCGGATTACCTCGGCTGTGGAGGAGTACAAAAGTTATGTTCAATTCTCTTAGAAGCATAAAGAGGCTTGCACCAATGCATTTCAGTTCGACAAGGAGGAAACTTGGGCGAAGATCTCTCGAGTGTATCCCGAGTTAGATTTATCTTTTCTGGAGGCCAGGCTATTTGATACTTGTACCCCGGGGGCCGAAGAAGCCGAGTATGAGGACATTTCGAACGTCGACCTTGAAACTATTCTAGGCACCAATGAAGCCTTGGCTCCAGAGGGGTGTCCCCAGCCCAGTGTCGAGGAATGTGAAGTCCCTTCATCGACTGTATTTGAAGAGGGCAGACCCAGTCAACCTCCCCCGAATGTCGCCGATCCGAATCCTAACCCCTAAGGGTTTTTGTATTTTTTCTTTTTCAACTGGTAATTTGATTGAAATTTCAATGAATGAATCTTTTGTCTCCTTTTGTTTGTCTCATTGCTTTGGCCATCGTCTTTCGAATGATCTTTTTCGCCAGAGGTTCTTCCAAATTGTAAACGAATCGCGCTTTAAGGTCAGATTGCTCTTAGGGGTTCCGAATTGAAGATTATGTTCAATCAAAAGCTAGATTAACTAGTTCTACTGATGCATAAAATTGTTCGATTTTGCCGTGGAACGTAGCTCCGACTTTGCCTTGTTGGGGCCGAGGTTAGGTGCGCGCAAGCTAACTTGGTTTGTCGAGGCACAAAATGGTTCGGCGTGAAATGAATGAAAATGGTGCAAATACCTCGGCTGGGGCTGAGGTTAGATTGTTCGGTTTGAAATTGCTAAAACCTATGGAAGCACCTCGGTTGGGGCTGAGGCTAGATAGTTCGGTTTGTCCGAAGCAAAAAAGTTGGTACATTTTTTTCTGAGGCATGTGAAATGGCTTTGCAATTTGTCAAAGGATGCTTCGTTTCTGCTTAAAGCATTTATCTCATTGGCCTTTTCCAACACGGGTATCTTTAACGTGCACGATAAGCACTCGATCGCCATTGGACAATGTCATTTTTGAAAGGAGATTTCCCAGGCCTGCCCATTTCTCAAGGATCTACGGTTGGTTTCCTGCATTTAAGGCTCTTGATTCAAGATCAGAAGAAAATCTTTTTCTTCCATCATGGCCTGGGAGGTACATCCGGCGCGCTTTGGAAAGTTCCCTTTTCTTTTGATCTACCACGTGGCAGCGCTGCCAGGGCGTTTCGAATTTTGGGGCTCCCTTCTTTAATGGCTGCTCCTGGTTTGCTTGCCTATAAAATGGGAGAGCAGACCGCATTCGGCTATCTCCCAAGACTTTCACCTTCTGTGAGCTGTAGGGGCTTTCATGGCGCCCGTTTTATTGAGGTTGAGAGCGGAGAGATCGAGCTTCCCTTTTGAAAGCTGGTTCATCCCAGATAGCTGGGGTGATGGAGAGGCTACTGAAAAGCAAGTAGTCCTCAAGGGAGAAATCTCGGAGGTCATATGGAGAGCGCACGGGATGCCCACAGAGGTCATATGGGGAGCACACGTATGCACTTCCTGTGTGTCCTTTGTCACTTGCCATGGGGATCGCAGGAAATGCAAAGCATACATATTCCCCATGGCAGACAAGGAACACACCTCCCTCCTCAGTTTGGATCTCTCAGTTCATCTACCTAAGGAATCTTTTTCCATGTGAGGAGGGAGGAGAGTGGTGTTGGTCTGCTGGTTCCATGTTCGAGTTGCTAGGGAGTGGCTAGTAGCCCAGCATCCCGCTTAGGGGGGAGGCATCCTCGGCATCAGCATCCACAGGTCTTTGACCTGGTTAAGATCCCTCAACACGTCCATCTTGGGGATCTGTGGATGGCCTACTTTGCTCTTTGGCATTAACCAGTGGCCCAATTGAGCCGATTGGTTTTTTTGATTTCTAGGATCGGATGCAGAAACATCGTTATCGACCGAAGCTGCTCAGCCGAGCTTTTATTTTATTTGTCTTTATTTCTGTGCTATGATGCACTTGTAATGCCTCTCAGAAGGTAACCCTTCATTAATAAAGAAAGTTCTTATCCTTTCTTCTTCGACTACTTGTTTCTTTTTCCTGTATGGTTGTGCTGAGAGTTGTCTTACTCATATTGCGCTATCGCAGCATAAGTCCAGAGGTGCTTTTGCTACTTTGTTTTTGTTAGGCACGGTATTCAGTCCTATGCGGAGGGAGCATTCTCCTCTGTTTAGGTTAGTGGAAGGCCTGGGCAGCCCCGTGAACTTATGATGCATACATGATCCTACTCGAGGGGATGAAATAACTTGTATAATCTTGCCGATAAGCAGAGGAAGGTTACTTACCTCCGCCGAAGCATGATGAGACGCATTAGTCGCACTGAAGTGTCTGAGAAATCGCTCGACTAGGCCGAAGCTTTAGACAATATTCATGAATATATCACTCAGTTTGGCCAAGGCTTCAGAGATTATTTAGAAATATATCACTCGGTTTGGCTGAGGCTTCGAAGATTATTCAGAGATATATCACTCAGTTTGGCCGAGGCTTCAGAGATTATTCAGAAATATATCACTCGGTTTGGCCAAGGCTTCAAGATTATATTTTACTTGGTGCGGCCAAGGCATGGAGACATCATTCGGCTTGGCCGGGGCTTCAAGATTATATTTTACTTGGCGCAGCCAAGGTACAGAGACATCATTCGGCTTGGCCGAGGCTTCAAGATTATATTTTACTTGGCGCAGCCAAGATACGGAGATCGCTCGGCTTGGCCAAGGATTTAAAAAAATTATATTTTACTTAGTGTGGATAAGGTACGAAGATCGCTCGACCCAGCCGAGGATTTAAAAAGATTATATTTTACTTGGCGCGGCCAAGGTACGGAGATCGCTCGACCCGGTCAAGGATTTAAAAAGATTATATTTTACTTAGCACGGCAAAGGTACGGAGACATCATTCCGCTTGGCCAAGGCTCCAAGATTATATTTTACTTGGCGCGGCCAAGGTACAGAGATTGCTCGGCCCGATCGAGGATTTAAAAAGATTATATTTTACTTGGTGCGGCCAAGGTATGGAGACATCATTCGGCTTGGCCGAGGCTTCAAGATTATATTTTACATGGCGTGGCCAAGGTACGGAGATCGCTCGGCCCAGTCGAGGATTTAAAAAGATTATATTTTACTTGGCGGCCAAGGTATGGAGATCGCTCGGCCTGGCCGAGGATTTAAAAAGATTATATTTTACTTGGCACGGCCAAGGTACAGAGATTACTTGGCCCGGCCAAGGATTTAAAAAGATTATATTTTACTTGGCATGGCCAAGGTACGGAGACATCATTCGGCTTGGCCGAGGCTTCAAGATTATATTTTACTTGGTGCGGCCAAGGTACGAAGATCGCTCGGCCCGGTCGAGGATTTAATGTATAGCAGGGCCTGCTTCTCATTGCAGCTTCCAAAGAGAGTTATAAAAATTTTGCGAGTCTTTGAGAATTAAATTTAATTCAATGAACAGAGTGAGTTTAGTAAGAGTATACTTTTACTGATGATATGTGCGAAGATTATCCGAGTTTCATGCCCGAGGAATAGATTTTTCATCCAAATCTTGAAATTTGTAGGTGTTGGGTTTGATTACTTCCGTTACTTGGTAGGGACCTTCCCAATTCGGGGACAATTTTCTTTGCTCCAGTGGCTTCTAGATGGATGTCTTTTGAAGCACCAGATTGTCGGGGAGGAAAAATTTTTCTTGAACTCTAGTGGAGTGATAGCGGGCTACTCTTTACTGGTAGGTGGCCATATGGATTATGGCTTTCTCCCTGACTTCTTCTACTAAATCGAGATTGGTTCGGAGCTGTTCATCATTGGATTCCTCCGAATAACCTTCCACGCGAGGGGAGGGGAGTCCAACCTCCACTGGGATGACAGCCTCTGTGCCAAAGGCCATCTTAAATGGGGTTTGCCCCGTGGATACCCTCTCGGTCGTCCGGTATGCCCACAACACATGGTGGAGTTCCTCGGCCCATCTGCCTCGTGCTCGGTTGAGCCGAGCTTTAATTCCCTGTATGAGGGTTCAGTTGGTTACCTCGGCCTCTCCAATAGCTTGAAGATGTCCGACCGATGTCAGGCGATGGAGAATACCGTGATCCTTGCAGAACTCTCGGAACTTAGGGTTGTCAAACTATTTCCCGTTGTCGGTGATGATAGTGTGGGGAAGGCCAAAGCGGCAGATGATGGATCTCCACACGAAGTCTTTAGCACGAGCTTCAGTTATCTGGGCGACTGCTTCCACTTAGTGAAATAATCAATTGCAACAAATAAGAACTTCCTTTGCCCCATTGCGAGGGGGAAAGGGCCAAGAATATCCATTTCCCATTTGGCGAAGGGCTAGGGAGATGATATGGAAGTCAGGTGCACAGAAGGGAGCCTCCAGATATTTGAGTATCTCTGACACGAATCACAGGCTCGAACAAGGTTGTTGGCATCTTTCTACATCGTCGGCCAATAATATTCTTGACACAACACTTTGTGGCATAGGGCCCGACCACCGAGATGATTGCCAAAGATGCTTTCATGGACCTCCCAAAGAGCATAATCGGCCTCTGTTGGTCGAAGGCATTTGGGCAGCGGCATTGAGAAGGACCGCTTGTATAGCCGGTCATCAATCAGAATATAATGAGATGATTGCATTTTCAGCTTCATTGCTTCTTTTCTATTAGTGGGCAGCAGCCCTTCTTTAAGGTACTTGTGCAGAGGGTCCATCTAGGATGGTTCAGTATCGACCTGCATCATCTGGGCAGCATCGGCGATGCTGGGCTTCTCCAAGACCTCCAAGTGGAATTTTTGCTCGAAATCCATTGATTCCGTAGTCGCCAGGCGGGATAGAAGGTCGGCGCGCACATTTTTAGTCCTTGGGATCTGGATAATTTTAAATCCATCAAAACAGGAGGATAAATCGCGCACCTTTCGAAGATACCGAATCATACTCGGCTCTCAAGCCGTAAATTCTCTCTGCACCTGGCCAGCCACCAACTGGGAGTCGTTGTAGGCAATTAGTTTTTTGACCTTAAGCTCGTGGGTGATTCGGAGTCCAATGAGCAGGGCTTCATACTTTGCTTCATTGTTTGAAGCTGGAAAGGAGAAGCGGACACCATATTCGAAAGTTGCACCCTCTGGGCTGGTGAGGACTAGGCCGGCACCAGAACTGCCCGTGCTGGAGGATCCATTGGCGTGAAGCAACCATGGGCCGCTGGGCTTTGGTTGTCCGGGGTATCCGAAGCGGAGCCATCTTCGGGTATGGTGCACTCGAGAAGGAAATCCGCCAGAACCTGGGCTTCAATGGCTGGACGAGGCTAATAATGAATGTCATGCTCGCTCAGCTTGACAGCCCATTTGGTCATTCTCCATGATGCTTCTGGGCGATGAATAATCGCTTTGATGGGTTGGTCAGTCAGGACAGTGATAGTATACGCTTGAAAATATGGCCGCAGCTTTTGGACTGACGTCACTAGAGCCAAGACCATCTTTTCAACTCGAGTATACCTCGTTTCAGCATCCTTGAGTAGTTTGTTGACATAATAAACAGGTCTTTGGACTTTGTTCTCCTCTCTAATTAGCACCGAGCCAACGGCATTTTGGAGATTGCCAAGTACAGATTTAGCACTTCCCCTGGCTTCGGTTTGCTGAGAAGAGGTGGTGAGCCAAGGTATTTCTTGAGATCTTCAAAGGACTTCTGGCAATCTAGGGTCCATTGAAAATTTTTGGCCGACCGAAGTGCTTTGAAGAAGGGAAGGCATTTCTCGGCCGACCGAGCAATGAAGCGACTGAGGGCTGCTATTCTTCTAGTGAGGCGTTGCACGTCCTTGACTGACTCCGACGGGGCCATTTGCTGCAGGGCTTGGATCTTCTAGGGATTTTCCTCGATGCCTCGTTGAGAGACCATGAAGCCTAGGAATTTCTTGGAGTTGACCCCGAAGGCGCATTTGGTGGGGTTGAGCTTCATCTGATACTTTTGAAGTGTAGCAAAGCTCTTCGCAAGGTCCTCGACGTGTTGGGATGCCTCCTTACTCTTTACCAGCATATCATCAACATACATCTCCATGTTCCGACTGATTTGCTTCCTGAAGACTTTGTTGACCAGCCTTTGGTAGGTAGCACCTGCATTTTTCAAACCAAAGGGCATAACCGGTAGCAATAGATACCTTGATCGGTAATGAAGGTGGTTTTCTCCTCATCTTCGGGCGCCATTCGGATCTGGTTGTAGCTTGAATAGGCATCCAAAAAAGTCAGCATTTGATGGCCCGAAGTTGAATCCACGAGCTGATCGATCCGCGGAAGAGGGAAACTATCTTTTGGGCAGGCCTTGTTAAGGTCAGTGAAGCTGATGCAGATCCTCCATTTGCCATTCGACTTTTTCACCATGACCACATTCGCCAGCCAGTTGGGGTAATTAACCTTTCGGATGAATTTGGCTTTGATGAGTTTGTCCACTTCTTCTTCGATGGCTTTTTGGTGCTCGGGGACGAAGCTCCTTTTCTTCTGCTTAATTGGCCAAAATGTCTCGTTCATGCTGAGGCGGTGGACTAGGACGTTTGGACTGATTCGGGTATATCCGATGCAGACCAAGCGAAGACGTCAACATTCCTCCGAAGGAATTCAATCAATTCTTGCCGAAGCTTTCCTTTTGGCTACGACCCGACCTTTATGGTTCGGTCGGGTCGGGTTTCGTCGAGCGGTACTTCCACTAGTTCTTTAGCTAGCTCTCATCATTGCTCGGCGAAATCTTCCGAGCATCCAGCCCATCCACCTCGGGCTTCCTGGACTGGAGGTCAGCGATAAAGCAATGTCGAGCTATGATCTAACTTCCTCGAACAACCCCTACTCCCATTCGGTGGGAAACTTCATGGCAAGATGGGGAATGAAAATGATGGCCTTAAGAGATATTTGCCCCGGCCTACCGAGGATTGCATTGTAAGGAGACCGAAGCTTGGTCATGAGGAAATTCATAAGCACAGTAGCCATGTGGGGTCAGGTGTTGGCTCGGACTGACAGAGTGACAACTCCTTCGGGGATTATAGAGTCACCTGTGAAGCCGACTAGGGTGGACTCCACGGGTCGAAGGCTTTCTACCCAAAATTTTAATCTCACAAAGGCATTAAAATATAGAACATTAACAGAGCTTTCACTATCAATCAAGATACGGTGTATATCATAATTGTTCATATTCAAAGATAGAACCAAAGCATAATCATGGGGGTACTGTACCTCCCAAAGGTCTTCATCAGAGAAAGTGAGCTCATCAACTCGAGCTTTCTTTGGTTGGTTTTCCTCCTCGCCTGGCCAAGAGGATGAGAAAACAGCCGCCATTATCACATTAACATTGCCGATGACCAGGGGATTTGGTGGAGGAAGCTGGCGAGGCTCGAGTTGGTGATTCTCCTCATTGTTTGGCTCAGGAGGCCCTCTAAACTAGTCCAGTCTGCCCCACCAGATCAATCGCTTGATCTCATTCTTGAGCTGCCAACAATCCTTGGTATCGTGCCCATAATCCCGATGGAAGCGGTAGTACTTGGTCGGGTCCCTCCGAGTCGCATTGCCTTGAAGAGGAGGAGGGCGAGGGATTTTCCGCTCGATCTCCATCAGGATTTGTGCTCTTGGCACGGTGAGGGAAGTATAGCAGTCTAACCTTTGAGCTGGACTTCGGGTTCGGTCTCAAGGCGGCAGCGGAGGAGCTCTATGGTGGCGAGGCGGGCTAGCATGGCAGTGGACCCGTTGCTTATCCAAGCCCTTTGCCTCCTTCTTCTTCAGCTGCTCGACTCGAGCTGATCTCCTTGATTCTTCAACCCTGGCATACTTATCCATCAGGGACATCATGTCTGAAAGGCTCTTCGGATAATTAACTTCAGAGCCAGATAGAAGTCTCCCTCCTTCGACACTCCTTCGGCTAAGGCAGACATGGCTACCTCGTGGTTGAGATGGTCGACTTTCAGAAGGGCTGTGTTGAAGCGGCCTAAGTAATTCTTTAGCGATTCCCCCTCTCTCTGCTTAACCTCAGAGAGGGAATCGGATCTCCATCGCTGGCGATGGCTGCTAACGAACTGGCTGATGAATAAACAGCTCAGTTCATTGAAAGAATCAATGTAACTTGGCTTCAGACTGTTGAACCAGGTTCGGACGGATCCCCTTAGAGTGGAGGGGAAGGCTCGACATAGGATCACATCCGACGCTCCGTGGAACATCATGATGGATCTGAAGCTACTCAGATGGTCGTCGGGATCGGTGGATCCATGGTATGGCTCGATGACGGGGAGCTTGACATAAGGGAGAATCACTTTCCTCAGGATCCTCTCGGAGAAGGGGACGCCCTGCTTTGCTTTCAGCTGGGACGGAGGGGCTTGTCTGACGGCATCTAACTCCTGACGCCATTCTTGACACATCTCCTGCATCTACTGCCTGATCTCTTCATCCAGAGCGATAGGAGGGATCGAGTGATGAGGAGGCGGTAGCAGCGTCGAGTCCTAGGAAGACTCCGGGAAGGGGGAACGAACCCGCCTAGATCTGAGCGGGCTCTTCCCTCCAGCTCGTTGCGGCATTGGTTTTGCTCTCGCGGGTTGGTGATGATAATCCGCTGCTTCCAATGGATTGAAGAAAGAGATCGCTGGTAGAGCAGGGGCAGCAGCCTCTTCATGAAGCTGAGGAGCAGGGATGTCAAGGCCAGGGATTGCCTGGAGCCCCTGGACCAACTGGGTCAATGCTTGAACCTATTGGAGCAGAGTGGTAAACTGGTCCAATGTTACCACCGTTGCCGGCAGCGAAGGAGTTTTAGTTGGCGGTGGTGGCGGAGGTGCCACGCCGCTGATTGGATCAGGCCTTTGGGAGGTAGCTTGATCTTGAGCCTCGGATGTAGCTCTTTTTCGATTGGCCATTAGAGGATGCTTCTTCTGGTTTTTTGAGTCTTGTTTCCTAGATCACAAGTTTATGAGACTTGAGGCTCTTCCTTTAGTGCTAATCTGTTACCATGGAAATCCGTTCTCTGACTCGGGTGCGCTTCTGGCTCCTAATCCGGACGCCGATCTTGTCACCTCGGGTGGACTTGCAAGATAGTCTGCAGGCAGAGAGTGCTGTGAGGGTTGCCCTCTGCGGAGGACCCTCTAATGCCCAAGTCAGTGAGATTCACAGCAAGCAGATGTGAGGAGAAGACTCTCACAGAAGAGCTCCCCTAGATAGGTATTCTCTTGAGAGCTTCGAGCTCAGATGGAGCTGTTCTCAGTATGACAATGAGCAAAATGAGTGAGTGTTCAAGCATGCGTACTTGAGAGGTTGGAGGGCAATGGTATTTATAGGGGATCACCTGATTCCTTGGGCATATTGCGAGAGGAGGTCAGAGAGTCGTTATGATTCGAATCATGTTTGTTATGAGGTCAGTAGGATCTATATCTTGTCAGTTAGAGGATCGACGGCTGGGAGAGCTGGTTGATGCCTTGAGATTCAGTGATTACGTAGGTTCTAGGCCACTCCTGTGGGTCCTAGGCCACTCCTGGGTATGATCCCTCATTTGGAATCTTATTCAGTTATAGTGAATTCAAATTCTTCCATGTCGAATTCCGCAGAGGTATTCGAGTGCCTCAGCCTGGCCGAGGCAAGGGGCAATTTGGTTTTCTGAGGTATAGAATAGCTCGATCTGTAGAGGTATAGGGACGGCTCGGGTTACCGAAGTATGAGGATGGCTCGGGTTATCAAGGTATGAGGATGGCTCGGGTTACCGAGGTATGATCGGCCTGGATTGTCGAGGTATGGTCGGCTTGGGTTGCCGAGGTATGGTCGGCTTAGATTGCCAAGGTATGGTTGGCTCGGATTGCCGAGGTATGAGAATGGCTCAGGTTACCGAGGTATGATCGGCTTGGATTGCCAAGGTATGAGAATGGTTCGGATTATCGGGGCGACCCATCTTTGTTAAAGGCGATTCGGCTTCGTCGCTTGGCGGTTGTGCCAGCTGGCTGGCAGGACATTGAGACTGGACTTGACCCAATTATCGATGTGTGTGGCCATTAATGCAATGACAATTTTGCCCCTCATCAAATTATGACAACATTATACAAGAGTTACAAGTTGGTGGTTTAAACTTTTTGTGTTAATATATAGAAAGTTGCCATTATGTACAGTGATAGTCTTATATGTCTGAAATGTGACTAAAATAAATGACATTTTTGAATATTTATTGCATAAATAAAATCCATTTCATAATTACTAGTGTAAATGTAGCAACCACTATTTATTTTCAAACAAGGGCTAAGCCACTATAAGTTCCCTTGAGGGTCAAGAAGAATACACATTATGACTAATAAAAATATAATAATTTATTGGTGTTACTTATTGTTGAGGGGTAAAATTATCATTGTGTTGATAACCGTGCGAAGGGGCTAAGATCAGCCTTGGCCCCCACTTGCTACACTGCGCCCACAAAGAACGAACTAACTAGTATGATTCGGCGGATCGAGCAACCCGTAGCTCGGCCTCCCCGAGCAATCTGTAGCTCGGCGCCCCCGAGCAATCCATAGCTCGGCTTCCCCGAGCGATCCGTAGCTTGGCTCCCCCGAGCGATCCGTAGCTCGGCTTCCCCGAGCGATCCATAGCTCGGTTTCCCCGAGCGATCCATAGCTCGGCTCCCCCGAGCAATCCATGGCTCGGCTTCCCCGAGCAATTCATAGCTCGACATGCACCTCCGCGGAACGAAACTATTTTCACGACCGGCTTATTTCTTTTGTCATATCTCAGCCACCCTCGTACCTCTGCTGCTCGAGCCGTGCTTACGCCCCAGCAGCGCGAACTATCTGTGCATTTTGGCCATCAAGGCCAGGTCGTCCCTCGATCGTCTGAACCAAGCCTTTCCGCGCCCCTGCGGAACCTGGCGCGGGAGAGCCCAAGTCTAGTGTAATAGAATTCCAAACGATGAATCATATCGAGGCGTGGCCTAGGATCTGCAATAACGGCCTAGGACCTACGCAGTCATTGGATCTTGGGCCATCAGAGAGCTCTCCCAGCCGTCGATCCTTCAACGACAAGATACGGATCTCACCGGCCTCACAACAGGTTGATTTGAATCATCTCCGTATCCCAACAACCTTCGAACCTTCCAGAAGGCGCTCAAGATTCAGGTGATTGCTTATAAATAAGACACTCCTAGATTCTCTCAGGTATGCGCAAGCTCCCGTACACAACTCCTGGCTCAGTCTCAGCATCACTCTCTCTCTCTCTTTCACTGCTCCCCCTTCTCCTTTCGCCATTGGCGCTCTGCACGAGCTCCCGATAGGCCACCCCTGGAGGGACTCCCAGAGAGAGCCTTCTCCTTATTTCTGTTGATCGCTGATCCCCACTGACTTGAGCATCGGAGGGTCTTCCGCAGAGGGCCACCCCCAATGCCTCTCGCGTGAGGACTTCTTTGCAGGTCCGCCCAGGAGGAAGCCCGATCAGGAGACCGATCGCGTCTGAGTCGGAGGACAGATTCCGGCGGCAACACTTATTAAATGAGAATATGATAAAAAAATTCTTTACCTAATTTTAGTTCTTTATATTTCATCTTTTTAAAGAAAATCTGATTAGATTTTGATCAAATTGGTCAGTCCAACTACTGAACCAGACCCTTAACCAATCAAGTTTCTTTAATCAAACTAGTTGTATAGTTGACATGATCAAAATTGGATGAACCAATCCAATTTTTTATTACTTTGATGATCTAGTGTAAACCAATAAAATCAGATTGATTTTCTTATGCCCTTTAAAATTATTTCTTAACCAAAATAATTTAAAAATCAATGTTACATTTTACTGTTTTTTTTCATCTTTTAGGCCAAAATCTCACTTTTTCTCTTTCTTCTAATTCTCTCTCTACCTTATCTCTCCCTTTCTCTAGCCAATATAGAGAATTTCAAGTATTATTTTTTAGAATTTAAGATTAAGTTTAGGTATTAATGTAGATGTGATATTAAATAACTCAATTTTAAGGATATACTAACTAGCCTTGTTGAAAATTCAGCTTGTAAAATTCAAAGTTTAGAAAGAAAATAGAAATTAAATAAAAATGAAGCAGTAATAGAATAAAGTACTGAAAACTAAAATTTTCTATCTATGAACTTCATTGAGATTGTCATCCACTATCCAAAATCATTCCTTTCAAGTAGCATTAATATTGAAAAGAGGGATGCAAGTAGCATTAGTATCGAAAATAGGGTTGAAGGCAAGTTGATTGGATTGGGTCATAATTGTCCCTGCTTTGACCGAATTTCACATTTCAGTTATGGTTTTGGATTTGGACTCAACTCATTAGGTGATTGAATTAGATTGAGTCGAGTCCATGAAAAGAAGTTTAGACCTAACAAGTTGTTTGGGTCAATTTGAGATCAATTATGATCCATATCTAATCCCAAATGTTTTGGTTCAAATCAAGATCAAGTTACATCATGTCTGCATTTGAGTGAAGCTTCTAGCTATTATTTTATAGCTATAATTTAGTAGATGATAATTAAATATGAAGCCATTAAAAATTTTAAATAAGATTAAAATAATAATCTAAACTTTAATTATTATTTTAAGATTAAAATAATAACATAAACCTAAATCATTATTAAAAACTTTTAATTCTACTAAAGTAATTGATCAATCTTCAAAATATATATTGATATGCTTAAAGGTATTATAAATAAGAAAATGTGAAAATAGATAATAAAATATGAATATTTAGATATAATTAAGTGAAAAGGATGAGAGAAGATCTAATTCTTAAGATAAAAATAAAAATTAATTTAAATGAGAGTTCATTCAATAAAATAGTAAAGATAATTGAAGAAAAATAAGAATTATATAATTAATATTTATGGGTTAGGTTAGATTGTGTTTGGGTAGGGTCGAACCTTTTATCTATTGACTCATATTAAATTTGGATGAGATATGAGTCAGGTTGGGTCATGGATTGAGCTAAAAAATGCAATACTTAGATTTGATCTAAAATTTAGATCAAGTCTAATTTTTAAACTTTTCAAACTTAACCCAACCCATAAATCCATGGATCAAGTTGGGATTGAGTCAGATCATGGGTTGACCCAACAACTTTAATTGAAAATCAATAATGCCTCATACTTGGCTTCAAACGAAAATTAGACTTCCAAGATTCTTGAACTCCATAAAAAGAAATGAAGGGGATGAGAAAAGAGTTGAAAGGGGAGGTTAAGTTTTTTTTTTTCGGGGATAATCACTATAGGAGTACATGAATTTATTTCGGACTTTCAATTGAGTCATTGTATTTTTTTTTATCAATTGAGTATATCAACTCATAAAATTTACTCAATCAAATATATTTTTAATGGTTGTCAATCATGACTTGATAGATTATCTTACTTGGGATGGTGGATATAAACAGACGCCAACATGACACCATGTGGTGATGATATATAGCGATGAGAGGTGAAAAAATAACAAATAGGGGAGGATTCATGTAGACATTGAGGTAGTGTTTAATATGGGGTGATCTTTGAAAGTTCACTAATGATAAGATTACTCTATTTGGTATCCATATTCTAGCAATGATCTGTGATCATTTTGAGATTAAGATCACTATCTAAAGAGATAATCCTAATCCTATCCAAGAGATCGATAACGTTAGATCACCATGGTGATGGAATTTTATACTAAAATATTTGAACAACTTTGTCCCTATATTTTTCAATCTCTCCCCTATATTATAATAATATAATATAAATATAATATAATATAATAGTTATATTTTTATTTATTATAATAGTATAATATTAATGTATAAAATATTATAATTTTTATAATTAATATATTATATAATAATTAATATTATTATAATATAGCAATTAATGTTATATCATTATTTATATTTATTACATGTAAAAAATATAGTATGTACCTATATTATTATTAGTAATATTGTTAATCTTATATTATAATATATAATTTGTACATACTATATTATAAAGCATAATAATAGTATTATATAGTATACATAATATTATGCAAGTAAGTTTTTAAGGGTATTATTGATAGTGCATTCATTATGACCTTTTATTTCTATTTTATACCAAACTTAATGATCCATGATCACTAGTAATATTTGATTATTGAAATATATTATATCAAATAGGATGATGTTGAATCACCAGTGGTCCTATCACCGATGATCCTATCATTACTGATCTTATGACCCAAAAAAATCATCAAGGCAATTAACCAAATGGCCTTAAAGGATAAGAGTTGGAAAATGGTGAGAGCTTTTCCCTTCATTCTTTTCATCCTTCACTAATATTAGCACTACGTAAGCATCATTTCAGCATTAAGACTGATGACGCCAAGTCACCTTCTTCAAACATCGGGGAAGACGGACGTCCTTCTCCTCCGACCCCTGCAAGAAAAGTCCTCGGAGACCGGTGGTTCCGGTAGGGACCCTCTGATGCTCAAGTCAGTCACTTGGGTTCAGACAAAGAACCACTCAGCGGAAAGGAGCTGAGGCAGTTAGGATTTTGCTAGGAGGAAGAAAGCTAGAAAACCAGAGTTCGGATCCTTACTTACAGTGTGGGCACGTGCTTTTATACCTGTCAGAATATCCTATCTTACTGTTTCAAAAGATCGCGTCGTACCATCGCTGTGCGTGCCGGAGGCATCCCGTACTACCTATCAACGTGATATCACACGTGTCTAATAGCTGCGATGGCATTCGGTGCGCGCCGTTGTTTGATATGACCGTGCACAGTCGCAAGTGGTAGCAAATCGTACGCCGTAACGGAGCACGGCCACGCACAGGGACATGCAGTGCGCCATACACTGTTATGAGGCATGGCCCTCCGTAACGGGGTGCAATCATGGGCGTACGGTGAATCACGTGGGCACGCCATGTGGCCCGGAGCTGTCATTCCTTTCGACGGTTGAACTGCATGCTAATCGTTGATGATACCCACGTACTCTGAGACGAGGAGGATCTCGGGGTAGAGATATGGTGGTCCCATCCCGAGACCGGAAGGGGTCCGTGGGTGGGATGATGCTGGTGCACCCCGAGACCGGAGGGGGTTTCGGGGTCAAGAGATGATGATCCCACCCCGAGACCGGAAGGGGTCCCTGGGGTAGGATGATGCCGGTGCACCCCGAGACCGGAGGGGCTCTCGGGGTCAAGAGATGATGATCCCACCCCGACCGGAAGGGGTCCCGGGGGTGGGATGGTGCCGGTGCACCCCGAGACCGGAGGGGGTCTCGGGGTCAAGAGATGATGATCCCACCCCGAGACCGGAAGACGTCCCGGGGGTGGGATGATGCCGATGCACCCCGAGACCGAAGGGGTCTCGGGGTCAAGAGACGACGATCCCACCCCGAGACCGGAAGGGGTCCCGGGGGTAGGATGATGCCGGTGCACCCCAAGACCGAAGGGGGTCTCGGGGTCAAGAGACGACGATCCCACCCCGAGACCGAAGGGGGTCTCGGAGTCAAGAGATGACGATCCCACCCCGAGACCGGAAGGGTTCCGAGGGTGGGATGATGCCGGTGCACCCCGAGACCGGAGGGGGTCTCGGAGTCAAGAGATGACGATCCCACCCTAAGACCGGAAGGGGTCCCGAGGGTGGGATGATGCCGGTGCACCCCGAGACCGGAGGGGGTCTCGGGGTCAAGAGATGATGATCCCACCCCGAGACCGGAAGGGGTCCTGGGGGTGGGATGATGCCGGTGCACCCCGAGATCGGAGGGGGTCTCAGGGTCAAGAGATGACGATCCCACCCCAAGACTGAAAGGGGTCTCGGGGGTGGGATGGTGCCGGTGCACCCCGAGACCGGAGGGGGTCTCGGGGTCAAGAGATGACGATCCCACCCCGAGACCGGAAGGGGTCCCGGGGGTGAGATGGTGCCGGTGCACCCCAAGACCGGAGGGGTCTCGGGGTCAAGAGATGATGATCCCACCCTGAGACCAGAAAGGGTCCCGGGGTGGGATGGTGCTGGTGCACCCCGAGACCGGAGGGGGTCTCGGGGTCAAGAGATGATGATCCCACCCTGAGACCGAAAGGGGTCCCGGGGGTGGGATGATGCCGGTGCACCCCGAGACCGGAGGGGGTCTTGGGGTCAAGAGATGATGATCCACCTCGAGACCGGAAGGGATCCCGGGGGTGGGATGGTGCCGGTGCACCCCGAGACCGAAGGGGGTCTCGGGGTCAAGAGATGATGATCCCACCCCGAGACCGAAAGGGGTCCCGGGGGTGGGATGGTGCCGGTGCACCCCGAGACCGGAGGGGGTCTCGGGGTCAAGAGATGACGATCCCACCCCGAGACCGGAAGGGGTCCCGGGGGTGGGATGATGCTGGTGCACCCCGAGACCGGAGGGGGTCTCGGGGTCAAGAGATGACGATCCCACCCCGAGACCGGAAGGGGTCCCGGGAGTGGGATGGTGCCGGTGCATCCCAAGACCGGAGGGGTCTCGGGATCAAGAGATGATGATCCCACCCCGAGACCGGAAGGGGTCCCGGGGTGGGATGATGCCGGTACACCTCGAGACCGGAGGGGGTCTCGGGGTCGGGAGATGGTGATCTCCGTTAGCTACTGTTACTTTTTATTCTGACGATGCGGGATCAGTCATATCAGATGCCCCCTCACCCCTGAGGCGAAGCGGGTCCCACCGTTGAGGTGCAAGGGTTGTTCTCCACGTGGCTGATCCCTGTCCACATCTTTTATGCGGACGGCTTGGGGAATGTAAGAAGGCGGCCCTCTGTACACTGTGCCTGCCACGATCGACCTCGAGAGAAAACTGGTCCTTCGAAGTCTGCGCGAAAAGCCGCATCATCATTACCTCTCATTATGGCGATATCAGCAGGGTCCCATCACTGGCCGGAGGCGTGCTGCACCACGCGCTGGGCATCCCTCGAGGCGAGCCAGCTTATGGTAGGGGGCCATGTGGCTGGCGAGACGAGGCCGGACGATTTGAAAACCCAATAAAGCCAAACAAGGGATTGAATCTAGCCATATCGCTTCCGTTGTCATCGTCTTCCTTTGTGCCTGTGCTCTGATCTCCACTGCAACCTGAGAGCTCGTGCTTGGTTTTCTTTCTTCCAGGTCAGTTCTTTACCCATTCCAGACTTCTGTCCCTTTGCTCATGAGCTCGCCATCTTGGACCTCGGAGGACGGTTCGGAGAACCATCATCCTTATGAGAGGTACTGTACCTCTCCTGCACCTTCTCCTTCTCCTTCACTTGAGTGGTCCATTGATTCAGAGGACCGCATCCCCCTGGCCCGGCGACGGGTCGCCGGTGGAGCCCCATCGAGGGGCCACCGGTCGGAGTCCGGCACCTCGTCGATGGTGGAGGGGTCCCCGGAGGGGATTGCCTCCACGGTGACACGTCTGGATTTGGCAAAAATCCGGGCCCGTTACCAGATTCTCCGGGATGTTGAGCTTTTTTTGCCAACTCCCGATGACAGGGTCATTTCCTTCCGACCCGGTCGAGTGGCCCTTTATGAGATTTGCCTAAAGGCAGGTCTCCGTCCACCTTTTCCCCCTTTTTCATCAACCTTCTCAACTACTACTCCTTGACCCCATCTCAACTGGTTCCGAACTCCTACCGCGTTGTCAGCGCCTTTGTCATCCTTTGCCATCGTCTGGGTATCATCCCCCGAATCACTCTTTTTTGATCATTCTACATCCTTCGGGCTCAGAAGGGTTGGTGGTTATTCCAGCCCCGACCCAATCGGGTCCTAAAACTCCTTCCCTCTTCAATCAAGGGATGAAAATCCCGATTCTTTTTTGCAAACATTGACCAAGTTAGGCCCCGGTGGGGAGATCCCGACCTCCGGGGGAACGCGATCGCCATTCATCCTGTGGATCGGGAGGCGTTGGGTCAATTGCTGGCCGCCGAGATCCCTCGATATACCCTGCTATTGACGGAGGATAATCTCGAGTCGCGGGTCTTATCTCCCACCGGGGTAAGCCATCTCCACCCTTAGCTAAAAATTTTGCTTCTCTTTTTTTTTCTCCTTTTTTTTTTAACTCAGACTGATATTGCGCAGCTATGAAGATACCGGTAGCGAAACTCCTGAGGGCGCCTCTAAAAAGGGGGCCCAGGAAGGGCCACCTGGAGGTCAACAAGCTCTAGCTCCAAAGCGCCCGACGGCTCGGGCCTCCCCACCACCGGCACCGCAAGATTTCCTGGCTGCTCCAGAAGTCGATCTCACGGTCGATACTCCACCAGAGATGGTGGCGACCGCGAGAGTCCCAGTTGAGGAGCCAGTCGCGGAGGGGCCCACAGTGGCCAAAGAGCTTCCTGCTCTGGAGAACCGACCCCGCTGGAGGCTGCCATGGATTGGGGCGAGGGGCCATCAGGTGCCGTGAGTCCACCCCCGAGAGGTCGCCTAGGAGTAGCCCGCGCACCGAGCCAGGGACTACCGAGACGGCCGAGCGGAGTGGGGTCAAGCCCGAGCCACCCCGAGACTCCTTAAACGATGGTCGCTGGGCTGAGCGGGTCCTTGCCCCGGTCTTTGTGCCCGAGATCCTGGAGGACCTTAGCCACCAAAAGGCGAGCGCATTCTTCCAGGATTCCTACGCGGCTGTCGTCAGGGTAAGCAGTCTTTTCGCCCTTTGCCTTCATATCTTTTTCTTTTTTGCTAACCTGGAGCTTACGCATGCAGCTCGCACACTCCCTGAGGGCCGCCAGGGGTGTAATTCATGGTGGGAAGGCCCTCCTACGGGAGGCACAGAAGGAGGCTAAGGACGCTCAGCACCGCGCGGGGGCGGCCGAAGAGGCGCTAGAGTTGGCCAGAAGTGCCTGGGCAAGTGAAATAAAGGCCGCTGAGAACCGGGTAGAGGTCGATGCCAACCATGCGCGCGCGGCACTCCTCCAAATGACGGAAGCCGAAAATGCTGTGATGGCCAGAGATCTACACATCTCTGAGCTAACCTTAGCCCTCCAGGAGGCCGAAGGTCAAGCGGTTGCGGCGGAAGAAGAGGCGCGGGCGGCGAAGGAGGAAGCCAGCCAATCCAGGAGGCGAGCTGCGCACGGGAGGCTGAGAGGGTTGCAGCGGCAGCCCTCGCTGCGGATAAGGCTCGGGCCGCTGGGATCATAGAAGAGTACAAGGCGTCCGAGCGCTTTACAGATGATTTGGCAGAAGCCTCAGCGGCAGTGTTCCTCGAAGGGTTCCAGCATGGGAAGGAGAAAGTGGCCAGGTATTTGAACATCCCCCAGGCCCTGGAAGTTGACCTAAAGCGTTTATCAGATTTGGCCCCCTCCGATGATGAGCCCGTGCTAGCAGAGCCGTGAGCTTGTACTTTTATTTTTTTTTTTGTTTTTTTTGCAAGTCCGACGATGTCGGCATTTTGTAATCCCTTCCAATCAATGAGAATATTCTTCAAGATGCAGTCTGTTTGTGACTTACCATGAATTGTTGATTGACAACACATGGCACCGTGGTCCCATTAGTCCCGATAGCGCCAGGGGATAACTCTCAACTCGAGCTATTCCGCCTTAGCCATCTAGGACTGAAAGTTGGGGCCAGGGAGGATAGGTTTCTTGGAGTTGAAACGCCGGCAGTTGGAGGTTAGGTAGGCGGGTTCCTCAAGACCATCGGCGCAACGCTTTGCCACGAGTGTGTTGGGCCTTGTGCTAAGTAGGCCTGTGGCTTTTGACACCTACGGGGGTTGGTATTTATCTGACCGGCAGGACTTTGTGCTGTCGGGTGTCGGGCTTTAAGTCTAGCGAGCCCGGGGCTTCTTGTGCTAACCGGGGTCGGGCTTTATGCCTAGCTGGTGCAGGGCTTTAGGTGCCAACATGTGTTGGGCTTCATGCCTGGCTGGTGCAGGGCTTTAGGTGCCGACGGGTATCGGGCTTCATGCCTGGCTGCCCAGGGCCTTGTGTCGACCGGGGTCGGGCTTTATGCCTGGCTGGCCCAGGGCTTTTTGGGCCGACGGGTGTCGGGCTTCATGCCTGGCTGGCCCAGGGCTTAGGTGCCGGCGCTTGGGGCTGGCCAGAGCCGTCCCTGCTCGACCCGGGCTTTTGCTGCTGAGAGCCGGTGGTACACCGCTCTGCCAGTGGTACACTGGGCTTCATACCTGGCTATCCCAGGGCTTTGGTGCCGGCGCTTGGGGCCGACCGGGGCCGTCCCTACTAGACCCGGGCTTTTGTTGCTGAGAGCCGATGGTACACCGCTCTGCCAGTGGTACACTGGGTTTCATGCCTGGCTGGCCCAGGGCTTTGGTGCCGACGGGTGTCGGGCTTCATGCCTGGCTGGCCCAGGGCTTTGTGCCGACCGGGGTCGGGCTTCATGCCTGGCTGGCCCAGGGCTTTGGTGCCAGCGCTTGGGGCCGGTCGGGGCCGTCCCTGCTGGACCTGGGCTTTTGTTGCTGAGAGTCGGTGGTACACCGCTCTGCCAGTGGTACACTGGGCTTCATGCCTGGCTGGCCCAGGGCTTTGGTGCCGGCGCTTGGGGCTGGCCGGGGCCATCCCTGCTGGACCCGGGCTTTTGTT
Organism: Calamus simplicifolius; assembly: GCA_900491605.1. Lineage (NCBI taxonomy): Eukaryota > Viridiplantae > Streptophyta > Magnoliopsida > Arecales > Arecaceae > Calamus > Calamus simplicifolius. The sequence continues at coordinate 1,242,205 of UESW01004040.1, forward strand.
GCTGAGAGCCGGTGGTACACCGCTCTGCCAGTGGTACACTGGGCTTGATGCCTGGCTGGCCTAGGGCTTTGGTGCCGATCGGGGTCGGGCTTTATGCCTGGTGGTGCAGGGCTTTGGTGCCGACCGGGGTCGGTTTTTATGCCTGGCTGGTGCAGGGCTTTTCGTGCCGACGGGGTCGGGCTTCATGCCTGGCTGGTGCAGGGCTTTTTGTATCGACGGGGTCGGGCTTCATGCCTGGCTGGCCCAGGGCTTTTTATGAAAAGATCTTAGTAGCTAAAATCGAATCTCGTTAATATAGAATGGGGGGTGAAAACCCAAGTGAATTCAGGCGTGAGACTTGACATGAGAGGAGGAATACATTACTGATAATACCGACGAAGGTTATCTGCATTCCATGTCCTAGGGAGTGGCTTCCCATCGAGTTCCTCAATCTTGTAAGCTCCGTGGCGGAGTATCTCGGCGATCCGATAAGGTCCTTCCCAATTTGGAGTTAGCTTGCCTCCCTCTGCTGGCTTCGAGACCTCAGCCCGTCGAAGGACCAGGTCTCCTGGCAGGAACGTCCTGGGGCACACACGGGCATTGTAATATTTAGCAGCCCATTGCCGGTAGACGCCATCCGAAGTAGCGCCTAGTCTCGTACTTCCTCCACCAGGTCGAGGTTGGCTCACAGCTGGTCAGGGTTACCTTCCTCGCTGTATGATTCCACCCGAGGGCTTGGTGTGCCAACCTCACCGGGATAATGGCTTCGGATCCAAAGACTAAGCTGAATGGCGTCTCGCCGGTGGGGGCTCGCGGTGTTGTGTGGTAGGCCCATAGCACGTTGGGGAGCTCCTCCACCCATCGCCCCTTACAGTCATCTAGCCGAGATCTCAGCCCCTGGAGAATGATTCAATTAGTCACCTCGGCCGCCCCGTTGGTCTGAGGGTGCCCGACGGAAGTGAACCTCTGATGGATACCCAGCTCGGAGCAGAACTCCTGGAAGGGCGCATTGTTAAATTGCCGGCCGTTATCAGTGAATAAGGTGTGCGGTAGCCCAAACCGACATATGATGGACTTCCAAAAGAAGGATCTCACTTTGCTTTCGGTAATCTTGGCAAGGGCCTCGGCTTCAACCCACTTGGTGAAGTGATCCACCGCCACCAAGAGGAACTTTCGCTACCCGGAGGCTGGGGGGAATGGTCTCAGGATATCCATGCCCCACTGGGCAAAGGGCCAAGGTGCTACCAAGGGGGTTAGGTGAGACATCGGTTGTCGCTGGATATTAGCGTAACGCTGACAGCTATCACATCTCTTAACAAGCTCGGCCGCGTCTTCCTTCATTGTTAGCCAGAAGTATCCCTGCCGCAAGGCCTTGTAGGTTAGGGCCCTGCCCCCCAGGTGACTCCCACAGATGCCTTCATGGATCTCTCTAAGGATGTAATCTGATTCAGCCAGCCCCACGCACCTGAGGACTGGGTATGAGAAGGATCTCCGATAAAGCTTTCCATCCATCATCAAGAATCTCGGGGCCCTCCGCCTGAGCAGCCTGGCCTCAGCGGGGTTCTCCGGGAGAGTGCCGTCGGTCAAATACCGGATGTAGGCGTCCATCCAGGAGGGCTCTTGCTCCACTGGCAATGCTTCATCCGTAACTTCGATGCTCGGGCTTGTAGATGTTCCACATATATTCTTCCCAACGTCCCGTCGGCCGAAGTGGCTAAGCGGGACAATGCATCGGCCCTGGAGTTCTCCGCTCTGGGGATATAGCTGACGCAGAAGTTAGAGAAATGAGATGCTTGGGACTGCACCTTGCTTAAATATCGGGACATGGTTGGGTCCCTAGCCTCGTACTCCCCGGTGATCTGCCCAGAAACAAGTTGAGAGTCCGTGAAGGCCCTCAAACACGCAGCACCTAACTCCTCAGCTAACTCATCCCCGCTAACAAGGCTTCATACTCTGCCTGGTTATTAGTTGCTGGGAACTAGAATCTGAGAGCGTACTCCACTGCGTCTCCCTTCGGGCTTGCGAGAATGAGTCCGGCTCCGCTTCCTTGAGAGTTTGCGGCTCCATCCACATGCAAGATCCAGTCCTCCGCCTCCTCAGTTGAGGGAGGGTCCACACACTCCTCTGGTCGCACCCCCTCCATATCTCTCTCGGTCCAGAAGCACTCGACCAAGAAATCAGCCAGCACCTGAGACTTCATGGTTGACCTTGGCTGGATGGATAGATCAAACTCACTTAGTTTAATGGCCCATTTGACCAACCGACTGGAGGTGTTGGGGCGAGATAAGATGGTTCGAAGAGGCTGGTCCGTGAGCACCACGATGGGGTGAGCTTGGAAGTAAGGTCGGAAGCGTTAAGCAGAGACCACCAAGGCAAAAATAATCTTCTCGGTTCTCGAGTACCTGGTCTCGGCGTCATGGAATACTTTGCTGGTGTAATAGATTGGCTTCTAAACCCCATCGGCATCCATGCGCACGAGCACAGAGCTGACAGCCTCGGGGGAGGCTGCGAGATATAGGAAGAGCTCTTCTCCATTCTCAGGCTTGGACAACAGCGGGGGAGTGGAGAGAAACTGCTTCAACTCCTCAAAGGCACCCTGACACTCCTTCGTCCATTCGAAGCCGTTGACCTTGCGCAGCGCCTTAAAGAAGGGTAGGCACCTTTCTGCCGACCTTGACATGAAACGACTCAAGGCCGCCACCCTCCCCGTCAGGCGTTGCACCTCCTTCTTGTTGGCTGAGGCCTCATCTCCAAGATAGCCCTGATCTTGTCAGGGTTGGCTTCGATCCCTCGCTGAGTCATCATAAAGCCCAAGAACTTGCCTGCTGCCACTCCAAAGGCGCATTTTTGGGGGTTAAGCTTCATCCGATACCGGCACAAGTTGTTGAAAGTCTCCTCGAGGTCAGCGACATGGTCCGCTGCACTAGTGCTCTTGGTCAGCATGTCATCCACATACACCTCCATGTTGCGCCCTAGCTGGTCTTCAAAGACCTTATTCATCAATCTTTGATAAGTGGCCCCGGCATTTTTCAACCCAAAAGGAATTACCCTGTAACAATAAATCCCCTTTTCTGTGATAAAGGAAGTTGCTTCTTCATCCGCCGGGTTCATCTTGATTTGATTATACCCCGAGAATGCATCCATGAAACTAAGAGTCTCATGCCCGGATGTGATGTCCACCAGCTGGTCAATTCGGGGCAGCGGGAAGCTGTCCTTAGGGCACGCCTTGTTAAGGTCGGTGAAGTCCACGCACATCCTCCAACTCCCGCTGGTCTTGTGAACCATTACGACATTCGCTAGCCAGTCCGGGTAATGCACCTCGCGGATGTGACCGGCCGCCAGCAGCTTCCGCACCTCCTCATCCACGGCCTTTTGTTGGTCAGGGGCAAAACTCCTTTTCTTCTGCCGGATAGGCCGACACCCCGGCCAAATGTTAAGCTGATGCGTAATCACCTCTTCTGGAATCCCCGGCATGTCAGACGCCGACCATGCGAAGACGTCCGCGTTGGCCCGCAGAAAGGTGAGGAGTCGGTCACGAGCCTCCTCCGAAGTAAGGCTCCAATCTGGACCATTCGCGCGGAGTCCTCCCCGAGGGGAAAAGCAAGCAGCCGCTCGGCTGGCTCACCCCTTTTCTCCAAATCTCGCGGGTCAAGCGTCTCAGGTGTAGGTGCAGGTGCCATCCCCTGCGGACTAGGGGCCAAGTGATAGCAAAGTGTTGGCGGATTCTGCTCTCCCCGCATCTCTCCGACTCCTCTGCTGGTTGGGAACCTCACGAGGAGCCTCTTAGTGGATATGACAGCATCCAAGAGGTTGAGCCCGGGCCTCCTGAGGATCGCATTGTATGCGAGGGGCACGCGAACCACCAAGAACTTCGCTGTACCAGCCGTCACAGGGAGAGTGACCTCCCCCTCAACTTTTACAGATTGAAGCAGATCAGGTGACAAGTTCATACGAACAAAGGCATCGTAGTTTAAAACATCTATGGAACTTCCACTGTCAACTAAAATTCTTTTTACAGGATGCTTAGCGATCGTCATAGACACGACGACGCTATCATCATTTTTATTCACTACCCCATCTAAGTCCTTTTCGAAGAAAGGAATTACAGACTCCGACTCCCCCTTCCCTCTTGGTCTCTTCGATGGGCCTCCTGCCCCCCAGGAAATCATCGCTACCGTCTTCTTCGTCGGGGCATTGTCGATCACCGGTGGCGGGGGCGCTGACGGGCCAGGAGCTCCCGGGTTATTCCTCTGAACGAATTTTCCCAGGTGGCCCCACTGGATAAGGTCTTCAATAGCCTTCTTCAGCTGACGGCAGTCGTCGGTGTCGTGGTCGTGGTCCCGGTGGTAGCGGCAGTAGAGGTTCTTGTTCCGGGGATCTTCGGGTTGATGGGAGGAGGGCGCTGCAGATAAGACTCCCCTTCAATCTCAAGCAGGATCTGAGATATCGGGGTGAGCAATGGGGTGTAGGGTCTGTCTCTTGGTGCAGGGGCTCGAGGGCGGTTGTCTGGTCGGCGAGGAGGCTCAGGCCTCCTGGGGCGAACTTCTGCAGGCTCCGGCTGGGCCGGCTTCTTGGGGACACTCCCACCAGCCTCGCACCGGGAAAAGTCGGCCTCGTCCGTCCGGATGTATTTCTGGGCCCAGATCAGAAGCTCAGAGTAAGAGCTCGGCGGCTTCTTGTCAAGAGAATATGCGAAGCGAGAAGGGCAGAGCCCTCGCTTCAAGGCCAGGGTAGCCACCGAGTCTTCCAGGTTGTAGACCTCCAGAGCTGCTTCTTTAAACCGGGCAACATAGTCCCGCAGGGGCTCGCCGTTCTTCTGCTGGACGGCAAAGAGACTGTCCGCCACCCTTGGAATCTTCCGGCAGGCATCAAAATGGGCCAAGAAAGCTCTCTCCAGCTGGCGGAAGGAGTCGATGCTTCGTGGTGGCAGACGAGAGTACCAAGCTCGAGCAGCCTTCTTCAGGGTGGCTGGGAAGGCAATGCACATAAGTGAATCAGTAGCCCCCTGGACTTGCATGAGTACCTTATAGCTCTCCAAATGGTCCAGGGGGTCTGTGGTCCTGTCGTATGGATCTAGCTGAGGAAGGCGGAATCTGGTAGAGATGGGCTCCTCCATGATGCGGCGAGACAAGGGAGGCCGGCTGTTGTAGTCTTTTTCTGGCAGGTGGGTGATCCGACGGCTAAGCTCCTCCAGCTTCTGATTACACTCCTCGAATCGACGCTCGGCTCGACAAGGCATCCGGCCATCAAAGGAGCCCTCCCCCGAAGATTCGGAAGAAGAAGGACGGGGGCGGCGATGCCGGTGTGGGCGCTCCGCCTCCTTCCCATGCCGCTGCTTAGGAGAAACACTAGCATGGAGGGAAGGAGACCGATGTCTCTTAGAAGCTTCGCGGTGGTGAGGCTTGGCCGGAGATCGATGGCGACGATCCACAGGAACCGGCGATCTCCGGCGGGAGGAGTGCTGGCTGGGCTGCATCACCCCCGGGACAGATGGATTTGGCTCCGGCTGCTGCACGGCCGCCTGCTGGTGCTGTAGGCCCTGAACCACCGCCGCCAAAGACTGGACTTGCATGGCCAGGGCAATAAATCGATCCTCCTGGAGCTGTTGCGGAGCAGGCGTGGGAGCATCATCCTGAGGAACAGAAGGCCCTGCCCCCCGGGGGTACAGCAACTCTGGAATACTGGCTGCGAGAGCCGGGGGGGCCTCCGCAGGTAGACCGGCCCCGCGGCGCTGCCCCCCAGTGCGACCGGCTGAAACTCCCTTCGTCCGGGTTGTCACCATGGCTTTAAGAGCTTGAAGAGAGGGAAAAGTAAGCTGCTGGTTCGATGTCTTTCTCCCCCTTCCTGGTGCACCAATCTGATGACGCCAAGTCACTTTCTTCAAACGTCGGGGAAGACGGACGTCCTTCTCCTCCGACCCCTGCAAGAAAAGTCCCCAGAGACCGGTGGTTCCGATAGGGACCCTCCGACGCTCAAGTCAGTCACTTGGGTTCAGAGAAAGAACCGCTTAGTGGAAAGGAGCTGAGGCAGTTAGGGTTTTGCTAGGAGGAAGAAAGCTAGAAAACCAGAGTTTGAATCCTTACTTACAGTGCGGGCACGTGCTTTTATACCTGTCCGAATATCCTATCTTATTGTTTCGAAAGATCACCATCGTACCATCGCTATGCGTGCCGGAGGTATCCCGTACTACCTGTCAACGTGATATCACACGTGTCTAATAGCTGCGATGGCATTCGGTGCGCGCCGTTGTTTGATATGACCGCGCACAGTCGCAAGTGGTAGCGAATCATATGCCGTAACAGAGCACGGACACGTACAGGGACATGCAGTGCGCCATACGCCGTTATGAGGCATGGCCCTCCGTAACGGGGTGCAATCACGGGCGTACGGTGAATCACGTGGGCGCGCCATGTAGCCCAAAGCTGTCATTCCTTTCGACGGTTGAACTGCATGCTAATCATTGATGATACCCACGTACTCTGAGACCGAAGGAGGATCTCGGGATAAAGATATGGTGGTCCCATCCCGAGACCGGAAGGGGTCCTGGGGGTGGGATGATGCTGGTACACCTCGAGACCGAAGGGGGTTTCGGGGTTAAGAGATGATGATCCCACCCCGAGACCGGAAGGGGGCCCGGGGGTGGAATGATGCCGGTGCACCCCGAGACTGAAGGGGGTCTCGGGGTCAAGAGATGACGATCCCACCCCGAGACCGGAAGGGGTCCCGGGGGTGGGATGGTGCTGGTGCACCCCGAGACCGGAGGGGGTCTCGGGGTCAAGAGATGATGATCCAACCCCGAGACCGGAAGAGGTCCCGGGGGTGGGATGATGCCGGTGCACCCCGAGATCGAAGGGGGTCTCGGGGTCAAGAGACGACGATCCCACCCCGAGACCGGAAGGGGTCCCGGGGGTGGGATGATGCCGGTGCACCCCGAGACCGAAGGGGGTCTCGGGGTCAAGAGACGACGATCCCACCCCGAGACCGAAGGGGTCCCGGGGGTGGGATGATGCCGGTGCACCCCGAGACCGAAGGGGGTCTCGGGGTCAAGAGATGACGATCCCACCCCGAGACCGGAAGGGGTCCCGAGGGTGGGATGATGCCGGTGCACCCCGAGACCGGAGGGGGTCTCGGAGTGAAGAGATGACGATCCCACCCCGAGACCGGAAGGGGTCCCGAGGGTGGGATGATGCAGGTGCACCCCGAGACTGAGGGGGTCTCGGGGTCAAGAGATGATGATCCCACCCCGAGACCGGAAGGGGTCCCAGGGGTGGGATGATGCCGGTGCACCCCGAGACCGAGGGGGTCTCGGGGTCAAGAGATGACGATCCCACCCCGAGACCGGAAGGGGTCCCGGGGGTGGGATGGTGCCGGTGCACCCCGAGACCGGAGGGGGTCTCGGGGTCAAGAGATGACGATCCCACCCCGAGACTGAAAGGGGTCCCGGGGGTGGGATGGTGCCGGTGCACCCCGAGACCGGAGGGGTCTCGGGGTCAAAAGATGATGATCCCACCCCGAGACCGAAGGGGTCCCGGGGGTGGGATGGTGCCGGTGCACCCTGAGACCGGAGGGGGTCTCGGGTCAAGAGATGACGATCCCACCCGAGACCGGAAGGGGTCCCTGGGGTGGGATGATGCGGTGCACCTCGAGACCGAAGGGGGTTTCGGGGTCAAGAGATGACGATCCCACCCCGAGACCGGAAGGGGTCCCAGGGGTGGGATGGTGCCGGTGCACCCTGATACCGAAGGGGGTCTCGGAGTCAAGAGATGATGATCCCACCCCGAGACCGGAAGGGGTCCCGATGATGCCGGTGCTCCCCAAGACCGAGGGGGTCTCGGGGTCAAGAGATGACGATCCCACCCCGAGACCGGAAGGGGTCCCGGGGGTGGGATGGTGCCGGTGCACCCCGAGACCGGAGGGGGTCTCGGGGTCAAGAGATAATGATCCCACCCCGAGACCGGAAGGGGTCTCGGGGTTGGGATGATGCCGGTGCACCCCGAGACCGGAGGGGGTCTCGGGGTCGGGAGATGGTGATCTCCATTAGCTGCTGTTACCTTTTATTCTGACGACGCGGGATCAGTCATATCAAAGACAATCCATCAAGTCACCATTAACAGCCATAAAAATTATCTTGATTGAATAAATTTTATGAGTTGGCATTCTCAATTAAGAAAAAATTATAAGGACTCAATTGAAATCCCAAAATAACTTCATGTACTTCTGGTATAATTATCTCCTCCCCCGCTTTCCCACCCTTCCTAATCCTATTGTTTTTTGTCTTGTTTAGTTTTCAAAGTTTACATGGATATCTTCTAGCATCAAAATTTTATATTGATTTTTCTTAATAAATAAATTGGATTTATATAGGTTGCTAGAATATATTGTTGCACTACATACTTAATATTTTCTTTTTGGAGAATATATCATCCACTAGTTTGATATTGTGCGGCCTAGTCCATGAGGCCTGACCTAATATAGAGTTAGGCCACTACAATTGGCCTTGGTCTATTTGAAATATTAGAAAAATAAAAAAAACATTTTGAATTTATAGTTTGATTATTCCACCTTTGTTTTATACAAAACACACTTTTTATTTGAATTTACATCAGTCATTTAATTTGAATTATATTTAGTCTATTTTTGCAAAATATAAAAGTATGCAATCAATGATAATCAATAGTAAGTTTAAAATATTATATTCTTTCACTCGAGAAATATTAATTATTTGGTTTTTAAAAATTATTTTTAAAAAATGAGATTGCTGATGATAGATAAGGAAGCACTACCTACAAAAAGATGAGGGCCAGGCACTCATGAAGGTTTGCATGAAAAAATAACATTTGTGCAAAGAAAAGAAAGATGTTTCTACATTTTCTTTCACCCCATCTATCTTAGGATTTAAAGAAAATTTTAATTTATAATTTCATCATCTATGGATATGTTTGAGATGAGTCCCTAGGGTACGAAGCAAGATGAAGAGGGAAGATGGGAGGAAAAAAGAACAGGCTTAAATTGAAATTGAAGATAATATTAATCTCTTCTCTTGGTGTCTAGTTTAATTGATCATATGAGTTCAATAATCAAAAAACCCCTTACTAGATTAATGGTTTTGATTTGATCATTTTTTTAAAAAATATAAAAGGGCAATGTAATCAGATAACATCACTGGGTTGTTGATTCATACTCCAACCCTCAGAAATGCACGTTGCGGAAAATTTCTACAACAAAATATTGTTTACACCCCTATTTTCTAATACTACGAACCTAACCATTTTCTTCAAAATAAATAAATAAATAGTTTTTTTTGAACAAAACGTAAGGACTATGGGAAACCGGAGCCTCTAGTGCATCCATCCACGTGGAAGCAAGGGATCATAGAAAACCGAAGCCTCCGGTGCATCTATCCACGTGGAAGCAAGGTATCACCGAATGCCGATATAAATTTATTCTTAGACTAGTTTCAAAGGCTCGGTTGAAAGAGGTTTAGGGTTGCCTCACTCTCGAAGACTCCAAATCGCCGCTGGAGAAGACGAGCAGGAGGAAGGTAACAATCTATTTCATTCGGTGTTCTTTGTCCCTTGTTCTGATTTTATATATAAATTAAGTTCTGATGTGACATGTGATTCAAAATCTTTGTGGCATCCTCTTATTGATTAAGAATTAGACTTTGGTTTGATTGGTATTGTTTGATTTTCTTTGATTTCGTACCCTACTTTTTAAAATTTGACGAGCCTATGTGTAGATTTCGGAAAACAAAATATTCTGAAAGATTTCGGAAAACAAAATATTCAGAAACAATTTGTTGTTTGAATGTCTGGATTTTGTGGTTTATACGTGCAAGAACCAGCAGGAAGTGCCATGATTTATTGTTGTATTTTGAAAGTTGAGGGGTTCAGAAAAAGAGAACAAAAGCGTGAGATGTTGTTAGATGTCAATTACCCTTCTGTGGTTTTATAAGAATGTTATTTTGTTTTGTTTCTTCAACAGGCTATTATCTCTATTTCTTCTTTGTTCTGATCGGTGTAATTTTATTGAAACTTAACTCTTCATTTGGCAAGGTGCAAATCTGCTTCTTCATCAGCTTTACAGATGATCAGATAATTCTTGGTTGCAGAGGTTTTTCTTAAACAAAAAATCCTCCTGATGTGCTAATTTGGGAATCTCTTTGATGAAGGCAGCAAAGGATGGATGTCTCCAACGATACCTGAACATCCCATGTTATTGTTTTATTGTTCTGTTAAATGATTAAGCATTCTTGGTTCTTGCTCTTTTGTAATGAAATCTGATAAAAAGGTTTTTCAATTATATCAATAGTTTGGAAACAGCTTATTTATCAGGTTATAATGATATAGTTTTATTTTCTAACTATAATTCTAATCTTCATCTTACATTTGTGCTTGGCATGGAAGCACTGTGGATATTAATATTCCTCATGATTTACCTATTTCTTTCTTTCCTTGTGATAAATGTTTTACAATGTTTCAGGATTTAGATTGAAATAATATGATCAGGGAAGATGTAAACTACTTTGTCTTCTCAGTAAATATTTTTGGAAATTTAAAGGCTACACCATGGAAAGGCAAACCCCCATTTTTATTAGCTGGAACTATCATGAATAGCTGCTGCAAGATAAGGTCCAGCGTTCGATCCCAAGTGTCATCCATGTGGAAGGTAAGCTTTGGCATTGAACAAGTGCTTTGTTGTGATTTTATTGTGACTACAAAACTGGAAATTGACTGATTTACTATCTTTTCATGCTTGAAGTTTATGACTTCTTTTACTTGGTAAACATTCAATTAAGTTGAATTTGATGCAATGTGTGCCAAACTTCTGCTATGTTAATTAGATTTCTGCCAAGTTTACCCGATTACTTGTATATATCTGATAAATGCAACTCTATCTAATTGCATACTTGATCATGTTGAGCACTATATCTGATTAGATTATTACAAAGTGATGAATCATATGATTTTTATCATTCTCTAAACTTATGTCATCTCCTCTTAGACCCTCTGGCAACTTTAAAAGCGACCTAAATTTAAGACAAAGTAGAACTTGTGTTTTCCTCTCTCTAGTTTGTTTATTGACTGCCATGATCTGGATTAGGATGAACAGTTGTGAGACCTTTAAATGGATGATTGTGATTAATTAACAAGTGGTGATGGATACTGAGGTTGTCAGCTAGTTTGAGCTGGTAATGCCTCTTGGTGTTGATACATGAGCCTTGAGTTAAGAGTCCTTTTCCAATTCATGGTTTTAATGTGTTATTGATTGATGTTGCTTAGTTTCATCATATATGGTTGTATTCATTGAGATCTTACATGTTCAGGTGTTGTGTGCGGAGGATATGCACTTTGTCCTGTGAGATGATAACCATTGATGCATGTCGCTCTTCCAAGCGGCTGTGCCATGCTGACTGTCAAGTAAGAGCTATATATTGGAAAAATCTACACACTCTTTATTGAATGTTATATAACCATGGATACATCTGGTGCAACAATTGCAGTACAATTGCTGTATCCGTGGCTCTTCTCCGAGTTTTGGACGACGAAGTAGCTGAAATGCCCTTGGTTGCTACATGCCAGCAGGACCAAGGAATGGTCGGTTTATCCTTGGTTTCCCTTAATTTAATGTTTGTCTGAGATTGTTAATTAGCTGAACTTTCAATCAGGACAATCCTTGGCTAGTGTTAATCAAACTACTTCCGTTGTTGTATAGGGCTACTTCCAGTCGTTATTTTACTGTATTCAGAAATTGCTATCAGATCTGGGAGTGAAGCATTTTATGGTTCCAGCAGCAAAGGAAGTCGAATCCTTCTAGATAAGGAAATATGGCTTCCAACAAATAGCCCAGGAGAAAGTGAGCATCATTTGTTGCGCAAGCTAGTGCACTTTTTATTCTATTCTATGTTATGTTGTAAATAATACGATCAAACAATTCCTGCAGGTGAATCGGCTCACTAAGGATCTCTACCCGGTGCTCTTAGATGGGACGTCCCTACTGTACAAGACACTTCCAGCTTGGCAGGCCCTTTCAGAGGGAAATGGAAGAAGCTGAACTCAAGTCTTCTGTGGGAAATGCTGTTCTTCTCTCTGCCTGGTGTTAACTGCAATGTTCCAGACTTGGTTACTAAAGTTTGCCTGGTGGGGATTTCCATGGTCAGCAGTTGGTGTTAACATCAATCTTCTTCTCAGCTCTCATCATCCACTTCACTTCCACTACTGCTGCCCAGTCCACCTTCATTGCTTCATCGTAGACGGGAATCATTTCTACCCAGCGTCAGGGAGCCCATCGGCAGCCCAGTTCCCAACTCGTTTCCTCAAAAAGTCCAATGATGGTGGTAGCGGTGGCAGAGCCACCTCCATGCTTCTTCGCTCTCCATTCCCCTTGAGCCGCTGGGAGTCCCTCGGCAGCCCAGCTACCTGCACATCCACCCTTGTCTGTTGCTAGCTTTGCATTCCATTGCTTCACTGAAGTCGGCAAATGACGGAGCCATCGATGGAAGTTACATTCGAAGAAGCACCATTCGCTCCCTCGTAGAAATCGGATCATAGCGACCAGTTCTTCTCGCTAAAAGTTAAAAAGCGGTCGCTAATAGTTTTTAGCGACCGTTTAGCGACCGCCACGTGCTGGCCGCCAGAAACTCGTCGCTAAAGACTTTTAGCGACCGCCAATGGCGGTCGCTAAAAGTATTGGCGACCGCTTGGGCGACCGATTGACGGAGCACAAAATTTTATTATTAGCGACCGCCTGAAGGCCTTTAGCGACCGCCTAGGCGGTCGCTAATACTATATATTTTTTTTTTTTTTTTGCTATTTTCTGCGAGCCTAGGCGGTCGCTAATACTATAAATTTTTTTTTGCTATTTTCTGACTATTAGCGACCGCCTAGGCGGTCGCTAATACTATAATTTTTTTTGCTATTTTCTGACTATTAGCGACCGCCTAGGCGGTCGCTAATAGTAATTTTTGTTATTTTTTAATTCATTTTATTTTTGGTTATTGATTTTTTTTTTTGTTTGGGTACCTGTACCTGTTTTACAAAATTATATAAACTAAATATTAAAATTAAATTGTACACACACAATAAAAGTATAAACTAAAAAAAACAATTTATTTATATTAATAAATCTGCAACGTCTTTGATTTACAATCCAAAAAAAAAAAAAAATCTAATACAATTTTCACAAAAAAAAAACATAAAGAAAACAGTTGTCCCAATGCAGCACCAGTCAATCAACCTGAAACAAAAATTAAATTTATTAATCAATAAAATATAAATATAATTAAACAGATTTGATCTACATTCATTTTCATGGACCTATATGATGGCAAAGCTAGAGTACAGCAGTTAGTTATCTCCCCATTCATGCAAGCATTACAGAACGGTCAGTGATCGAGTAGATGGAAACAAAGATATCTCTACTCTAATCAACCTTGTTGGCCATATATATATATATATATATATATATATATATATAAAAGTATTATGATACTCTTATACGAAGATTAAGACCTTTATAAGCCTCGTTTTGTCCGGTTGGCGTCCTTAGTCAAGTCCCAGCCAGTCTGCAGTGCATGGACGGCGAGACTTAGAACTGAATCCATCCAACAGTCCAATGCAGAATTGAAGGGGATCTGAGTTCATATATGTCTCTTTTTAAGAGATGTCAACTTAGTTGGAGCACCAACATCCAGGATACTGCTGCATATGTCATTTTCGTCACTGTACCGAGTATCAATTTGGACATAGCACTGGACACCAGCTGGTGCGACTGCATTCCAAAAGTGTGGCACGTTTTTGTAAGCGCCTTTAATGTGACTCCTATTTGATTGAAACAACTGGGTCCAAGTTTAGCCACATTAATTGCAATCATACTACACTTCTTACCCTTGGAAGTCAATATATGTCTGTTCTTTTAATTTGCTGAATAAAAAATATCCAAGAACATTTGCAGCATAAAACTGTCATCTATCGTGTTTTGAATCAACGAAAAACATTTGCAGCATAAAACAACTACAGAAATAATAAGAAAAATTGATGCTACTGGATCAAGCATATTCATAAACTCATACCCGATTATGTTCATTTGAGCCCTCACCAACTGAGTCATGTCTCGCCTGGTGACTACTGCCAGCGTCTGGGGCCTACAATATTATAGTATATAATTAACAACAGAAATAAATAATATATATTTTAAAAGTAATTAAATTAAATTTAAATACAGATGCCTTCAATTATGAACCTGAGTATGAATCGGTGGATCTGAATCATCAGCTATAGGGACACCACTCTGAGCTAGTCGATGATGTAGCTCCGCCTTAAATGCCTGCACCTGCTCCTGTACCTGAGCCTGCACCTGAGCCTGCACCTCGGCCTGCATCGCAGCCTGCATCCTTACCCGAAGATCCTCGACACGCGCATCCATCTGCTGGTGAAGAGACTGGATCAGCTCAGCCACCTCGTCAGTTCGCATGCGTGAGCCCTGGGATGACTCCGCTCGCATGATAGTCGAACGTGGTATGCCTGTGCCGTATGTAAGTGTGTATCCGTGCCCATCCTGGCCTATGATGGTGTGGAATATCTCATCCCGCCTAGCAACTACCTGTCGCTCCTCCTCTGGCAGCTCGGCCAATCGAGCCTCAAACTGGGCCTGTGTGCAAGAAAGCAACCAAATTAGAATAGTAAATCAATAAATCTCATAATAGGTTAAAAAAGTATTGCGTAAAGGTAAATACTTACTACAAGAGCTGCAACCTCAGGATGGTCGAGACTGCGACTCGCCATCCATACAGACATCCGGTCGGTGGGTGCACCCCGCTCACGTAACTGTCGAAGGATAAATCATGTCATCTACATATATGAATACACACTACGTCAACAATCAAAATACGTATGGTTTAACGTGACTGTTTACCTCGTGCCGGATCTGCGTAATGTGTCGAGTCCCAAGCCTGTGAGTAGGGCCCTGCATCGAGCGATTTTGAGAATTTCGCTCTGCCTCTTCCTGCATTCATTTTGGGTCGTGTTTATAAGTTTACAACGAATGTTTCATATGAATTTAACAAAAAATAGGTTGAACTACTCACCCTTGCCTTCTCACTCGACCAGTACCGGACCAACTCAGGCCACTGTGCGGGGAGAATGCCCCTTGGGACTTGCTGAAGAAGGTCTGGGTCGTCCACATTCTTCTCCCAATGCTCTTTCTTTACCTTATTCTTGTGGTCTTTCCATAACTTTCGACACTTTGCCAAGCAAACTGGACGAAAATCATCAGGACATGACCTCAAATTGTCCTGCGTAGGATAAGAAATTTTAGGATAAGAAATTTTGATACATCGTATAATAACGTTGAAGCTATAAGATAGAACTCAGCGGCTTACCTTAACCTCCCCCCAGAGTCGATCTATCGTATCCTGAGGAAAAGCAGTCCAATCAAGCATAGTCAGGGGAAATCTATGTGGGTCTCGAACCATATGCCCCAACTGGCTGATAAAGGGGCGAGCCCCTTCTCCGACTGGATGAAATGTGTCGTCAAATTGCACATCAAAACGGGTACCAGCATTCCATGAAGGAATCCCTCTAGCTGGGCCCCTACCCCTACTGGAAGATGAACTCGTCGTAGTAGAAGCTATAAACAATAAACTTATTAGTTAAATAAAACTAAAATTATTTTATATAATTGTTAAACATAAAAATGAAATTATACCAGTATGTGCGGAGGTCGATGCACCAACTGTAGATGGAGAAGGCCCTGTCGACTGGGAAGATCTAAATCGTGCCGGTGCATGTGTCTGTGGATCATGGTCTGTAGATGGAGAAGGCCCTGTCGACGAACGAGCCTGGCTATGCTGTAAAAACTCGTCCATCGTGTGTGGATGCTCTCTCCTCTTACGTCCGGACATATCTTTTTAACGTATCATAAGATAAATAAATTGCAAGTAATAACTAAAACCATTCGTAAACAAAAAGTAAAACATATTCTTAAGCAAAATTGAGAAGAAAAAAAGGAGAACAGTTCACTGGTCATGCAAGTCGATAGTATCTCCTTCAACTGTCTCTCTAACCCAGTTGACATCCTCATCACGTTGAAATATTACATTTTGGTCAAGAACTTGCTGAGCAAATGCATCAATATCTGGCTCATTATCTTCAATTTGATACACCCCCCTCCTTGACATTTTAACTGCAACTTGCCAGTTAGGATCCATGGGATTCATAACATAGTAAACTTGCTCAGCTTGCCTGGCCAATATGTATGGTTCATTACTTACTCGCTCATCTCGATATAACAAATTGTTGAAATTTACCAACGTAAATTGATACTTGTCAACTTTAGTCCCACGGATTGGATCGACCCAGTCACACTTGAATAACAAAAATTTTAATCCGTGACTGTATATAACTTCAATGATATCTTTCAACTGGCCATAATAATAACCTGCATCGACAGAAGGACTCCCTAGACCACTATTTTGTGTTGCTCGTTTCTCATCTACTTCTTTGACGCGAAATCGATACCCATTGACATCACAAGTTGTGTAACGTCGTGCCGTTATAAACGGACCATCAGCCAGTTGGTTCATTTCATCAGTCAAAGTACCTTCACTCGCTCGTCGTAAATTGTACACCTACAGAATTAAAGTAATCATTGAATAAAGATACGTAAAACTAATATGATAAGAACAAATTGAAGCACATACAACCATATCTATACATACATAATTCTTGAACCAATCGTGAAATGATTGAAAATGGGACTGCTGAATTTGATTATCTGTCGCACGAGGCATGTCCCGTTTGAGCTCATCAATGTGTGTCCTATAATGCAAAACAACATGTGTTAATGACAAGCTTGATTGAGTTAGACATAACATGAATAAGTTAAATATATGAATGAGCATTCACTTACTGAATCAACGCCGCAACTGATGGAGTGTTAAACAACACGTATCGATGAGCTTGAATCCAGTCGATGTTATCCAGATCAAATGCTGTTCCCTCCCCAATAGGACCATCATTAATCCGCAAGGGTCTATCAAGTTTGGTTTCAACATCATTAAGATATGCAGCACAAAAATTAGTACACTCTTCCATTAAATAACCCTTGGCTATCGATGCCTCTGGATGAGCTCTGTTACGTACATACCTTTTTAACGTATTCAGGTACCTCTCAATAGGATACATCCACCGAAATTGGACAGGGCCACCAAGCAATGCTTCACCTGTTAAATGTATGGTCAAGTGAACCATTACATCGAAGAATGAAGGTGGAAAGAGTTTCTCCATATGACACAGTGTTAGCGCAATCCTATCCTGGAGACTTTTCAAATCATTTGTGCGATGGACTCTTGAACACAGTTGTCTGAAGAAGTTACTCACCTCAATCAAGGGCTCAACAACATTCTTAGGTAAACAATTTCGGATTGCAATAGGAATTAATTGTTGAATGAGAATGTGATTGTCATGACTCTTCAAACCTTGTAAAGTCCTTTCTTTCATATTCACACGCTTAGAAATATTAGAACAATAGCCGTCAGGCACCTTAACCCCTTTCAAAATGGAAAGAAATGCCTCCTTCTCATCTTTACTCATCGTGTACTGTGCAGGAGGCATGTATGCCTTGTTAGACTCTGTCATCTGTAAGTGTAGTGGTTTCCGCAAGCCCATTTCCTGCAAATCACGACGTGTATTGGCACTATCTTTGGACTTTCCCTTAACACCGAGAAGGGTCCATAATATATTATCACACACATTTTTCTCAATGTGCATAACATCCAAGTTGTGCCTCAGTAAATTATCTTTCCAATACGGTAACTCGTAAAAAATACTTTTCTTCTTCCAGTTATGACTTCGCCTTCTGTTCGCACCAGGAATAGCAGGCAATGGAGGGGCTAATAGATCTTGGAAATCATATACTGTGCGTATTTGCTCTTGTTCAAGTTGTGATAACAAATCAACCCCAGTCATTATTTGTGGTGTTGGACCATATTCTCGAGTGCCATCGAATGACACTTTATCCTTTCTGAACCTATGCAATGGAGGTAAAAAACGTCTGTGACCTGTGTAAGCCCACTTTTTGCCATGTTTTAGCCAGCTTGACTTTTTACTCTTATTGCAACAAGGACAAGCAAATTCTCCTTTCGTGCTCCAACCTGACAAATTCGCATATGCCGGGAAGTCATTGATTGTCCATAATAATGCAGCGCGAAGTTTGAACATTTCATTTCCTTCAGAATCAAAAGTCATCACACCTTCGGCCCATAATTCATTCAACTCGTCAATTAAAGGCTGCATATACACGTCAATTTTATCCCCAGGGCCCCTTGGTCCGTCAATAAGAGTGGATAGGATCAGAAAAGGTTGCTTCATACATAACCAAGGAGGAAGATTGTACGGAACCAACAACACTGGCCATGTACTATGAGTTGCCCCGGTCATGGACCTGAAGGGGCTAAAACCATCTGCAGCCAACCCAAGCCGCACATTACGACTATCCAAGGCAAAGTCCGGGTGTTTCTTGTCGAAATCCTTCCATGCCGGGGAGTCCACTGGGTGGGTTAACTTTTCATCCTCCCTACCATGCTCTGCATGCCATCGCATCAATTTAGAAATTTTAGATGACATAAAAAGCCTCTTTAGCCTTTGCTTGAGTGGAAAATATCGCACTTGCTTTACAGCGACAAGCTTCCCACGATTCGAAACACTTCGCGAATTACTCTGACGATTCTGACCAACCCCATCGTCCTTCCACCTTGAAGTTTTACACACAATACACGTATCGAGGTCGACATTCTCATTTCTAAACAACATACAATTGTTTGGACATGCATCGAAAGTCTCATATGTGAAGCCTAAGTTTTCAGTTAACTTGCGAGCATGGTAGTAGGACTCAACTAGCTTTGCACCGAATGGAAGCACTTTGTGCAATAGCTGGAGCAGCATGTCAAAGGACGTGTCCGTCCACTGATTCAAAGCCTTCAAGTGTAACAACTCGACAATAAAAGATAATTTACTGAAATTCATACATCCAGGATACAATTCGGTCTGCGCATCATCCAGAATTTCAAAATACCTTAATGCTTCTTCATCTGCACCCGAGCGAGGATTACTCCCACCCACCCTATCAGTCTCACAACAACTGTCTTCGGGTGCTAACCCGCATGCAATATCATTTAGCATCACGATCATCGGATCAACTGTCGTAACATCGACCTCCATCTCAACTCTTTCCTCTCTGCAATAAGGAACATAATCTTCCCCATGTCTAGTCCAATTCTTGTAATTCTTCAAAAACCCATTTAGAATCAAATGCTCTCGTACAATCTCGTGTGTAGTAATAACGGTTCGCACATTTTCTACAGGGACAACTGATGTGCTCACTATCAAATCCATTGGTGAAGGCAATGAACTGCTTAATCCCCTCTATATATTCAATAGACGTCCTATTTGGCAAATCAATCCAACTCTTATCCATGTCGCTAAGTATTTCTGTGAAAGTATGAATAACTTGCTAGGCAATGCACGGACAAATAACTTGCTAGGCAATGCACGGACAAATAAATTAAAAAAAATGAAGATTAGTTTAAAAGAAAAAAGAGTAAAAACTTTCACCGATTAAAGGCTGCCTCACTAGCTTAACTTGATCTCCTGTGTTCTGAAAAAAGAAACATGGTTGCTGATTAGAGAAAAATATTTGCACAATAGAGCAACCTAGAGAGACATATCTCAAACATAACATGATTTGTCTTAGTTAGAACATCACCCCCTCAATAACCAATCCGTTCACTGCTAATTTCTCAAAACAATTATAAAGAAACACAAAACATTTCTAAGGAGCACGGCCTGAAAGTCCAATCCCTCAAATACTCAAAACATTTCTGTATGAGTTCTGCCATATCTGTTTGCTTCCACATGATGTCTGATCATAGAGTTATCTTCTATCTGTATGTACAACATAATGTGTGTGTGTGTGTTACTTCTCTATAAAGGTACACAAATTTAATGCATATGGGCTATGGCAAACAGAGATGCATGTATATTCACAAAAGGATTCAAATTCCAAGGATTGGTATCATATCAATGGCTGGACTCTGAGATGATTCTTGATACAGGGGCATTATTAGGTTGATGTAACTTTATATGCTTTGGTACAGAGGAGGGAAAAAAATAAGAAAGAAAACCAAGCAATAAGGGGTCTGTACACCTCTATATCACATGATAAGAGCCTGGTTCCCCCAAATGGACTTATGCTAGCCCATGCTTTACTTACTCATGGCCAGTATTTTATGTAGCAGCTGGTATGGAGCAGTATGAAGGGGATCTCAACCCTTGGTTCATATGTGTGTGTATGTGTGTGGTTTTACATACAAACAAGAGCCTTTTGTTGATGCTGAACCTGATTTGTCATTAATGTAACCACAAAACATTAATAGCATCTGATTATTTAGTGAGGTAGATACTGAAGTACAAAATTTAAAACATGAATGATTATAAACCTCACATCCTACTAACTCCTTGATATATGTGTTGGCATAGCTGTGGTTTTGCCATGGAATGAAGTTACAGCCCAAACATTGAAACCACTAAACCCATACAGATGAATAACCAACATAACCAACTCATGATAAATAGGGAAGGTTTAGCAATTCTGTGAATGACCCAGTATCAACTAAGCACAATAATTTTCTCCCATGCTTCCAGACTTGCTGAGCTTCACAAATTTTTGTACATTCAAATCAAAAAGGGAATCGATTTCATGAAAAATGGAATCATTAAATAACCACTATTGAAGAGATTATATTTTTCACTGGGAACCGATCTAAAATAGCAGTTAGGTTTATAGTTTCAGATGAATCCAAATTATAAGGCTAAATCTGCTAAAATATACACAGGTCATTTGTTAAATGCTTTAGTCATTTCTTTATTTTAAGAACACAATAAATTTCAAAATGTTCCCAATTTATGTGACTGGCTGATTTATAGTATTAGTGTTACGGCTGAAAATTCTGAAACTAGAGCAGAACTGTTGAAATCAAAACTGACAATTTCACCTTACCAAAATCAAGACTGAAACATCTTTTTTTAAAGCCTGAGGTTTAAAAAATTTTCTGATATAAATTTAGTCATGCTCAATCGGTTTCCTATAAAATGAGCGGGTAATGCTACACTGGAGGAAGCATAGAGCTTACATAAGCCAAGAGTTAATCGTCTAAGAATTTTTGATGCTGTTGCATATGCCAAATAACCAAAAGACGAGAGTGAAGCTAGAAGACAAAAGTAATAAATGCATTCTATTGCTCTATGGTATGAAATCCAGTGGCTACAAGCTGATTAATCCCATCGCTATCAAAATAGTGATGCCAAGATGCATTGAATTTGATAGAGAGCATATATGGAATTAGAAGAATGAAGAGAAGCAAAAACAAGTCATAACTGGAGGAATGAGCAGAAGAACAAAATGTCCAAACATTGTCGCCTTCTCAAATTGGAACTCAATCAACAACCAGGGGTGCAACTTGTCCAATAACAAGAAAGAAGAGGAGACTCTGGGATATACACAATGCTACAAATATAATATTACTTCTACAGCAAGGAACTGGATGCATTAAACGTAGAACTAGTAAGCAAATATGTGTAAGTTAGCACATGCTGATCTCAATAGCTTGCAAAAATTTCATTCTGAGCAACGAAGCGTGCTCCGAATGGGGTCAGATCATTTTTTTCTTTTTCTGGGAGAGGAGTTGTCAGGAAAGGAAGCCTCAACTGAAATCAGTGGATCTGAAAACCACTTGAGAGGATACTGATAAAAGGAAAGGAACGTAAATATAAGAATAGTAACGTAAACGCTTCTTGGCTGCAGATGCACCAGTAAATCTGAGCAACAGTCGCGAACAGAAAATCACTGGACAAAGGATAATTCTACGACCAACTTCCTCATCTTCGACTCTAAAAGTTCCAGCTATTCCCATTGAACTAGGGGAAAGGAAAGGCCAAAAAAAAAAAAATAGCAATTCGATCGCCACATCCAACTCTAGAGGATCAAGATGGCAAGAACCAGACGCCTTAAATCATCAGACGAAACAAGGCTCATTCAAAATCTCAAACCATGCGGATAAAAACCTACTATTCATCAAGTACCAGCAGCGCAAAACATTTGTTAAAT
>UESW01004041.1:0-23742 GCA_900491605.1 Calamus simplicifolius
TGGACGGAAGCAAACAGTCTGTTTCTTCAGGGTGGCCCCGCTCTTCAGCGGGCCGCGCTTCTCCAAGTTGATCCCTAGCGGCCCCGACTTCTCCAAGCTAGCCCCAGCGGCCCCGACTTCTCTAAGTCGGTCCCCAGCATCCCCGACTTCTCCAAGCCAGCCCCTAGTGGCCCCAACTTCTTCAAGCCGGCCCCAACGGCCCCGACTTCTCCAAGCCGGCCCCAGCGGCCCCGCCTTCTCCAAATCGGCCCTAGCGGCCCCTGGTCAGGCCCACCTATCACCTGACCTGCACCGCCTGACACAGCCAGGCCCACCTATCACCTGGGCTGCGTAGCCTGATGCAGCCAGGCCCACCTACCGCCTGCCCACGCAGTTGATGGGACCAGGCCCACCAACCGTCAGGCCCATGTACTCGATGGAACCATGCCCACCAACCAACTCCTATTCACGTAATCGCCACGAGCTCAACAGACATTCCTCTTCACGAAACTTACGTGGCTAATCCCCAAATGGATACCGAAGGTCTATAAAAGGGTAAGAGAAGCCAGAATAAAGGTACATTGACATACACATCTACTCACACTCTCTAACCTAGGAATATACTCCGATCCTCGGAGCGTTCCTCTTTTTCAGAGCTTCTTCAAACTCTCTGCTATGACCTCGGTTACTAACTTGACCGTCGAAGGATCCTTACCGGAACTTCCTCCGGTACCAAGATTTCTTACAAGCCATCCGCTTCGAAGAAAGCTGCATCGGCAAACGGAGTTTTTTTCGACATCTGGTTCCAATGATCGAGGCATCCATCATGTTAGGCCATGACTTCATGTCATTCCCAACATGAATGCATGCTCTACATGAGGATTAATAGCGCTGTTCCAAAATAATGGATGAGGATTGGTCGTTGTTATTACAAACATAGATAAGACATTAATATTTAAAAGCAAAGCAAGAGATGCCGTATTGAATTGAGGAATTGAGCTATTCCAACGCTATAAAAATTTGCATGATTGAATCTGACGGCGACCACGTATCCTCCACAAGTGAATTGGGTAACCTGTGAGATGCGTTATGGAAGTCCAAGTTAACCTTAATATTAGCTTCGTATATTTCTTATTACCACCTAGTTGGACCAAACCAATGTTTTGAAAATTAAGCCGAACATGCTTTAACTTTTGGATCGTAGGTCAATCTTGAGTCGAATGAATCGATTTGATTGAATCAAATAATATTATAATTAATTTTTAATTTAATAATATAAAATAATAAAATAAAATATCTTTTAAATAAAAATTAAAAGAAATTTAAAAATCAGATTGAATCGATTTAAAACTTGATCTGTTCAATAATTTTTTTTTAATTTTTATTAAATTATATAAAAATTAATTTTAATAATAAAATTAAATTAAATTAATGATCAATTTTTGATTGAATCAATTGGGCCGATAGCTCTGATCCGATTTTGAAAAACCGGACCAAACAACCATTTTGTTTTGTTTGAAAGTAGTAGTTGGCAGGCAATTTCCTGGCCATATATAAAAAAAGAATACGAAGTCTTATCATGTGAGGAAGGATCCAGCTAATTTTTAATGGAATTTATCAGGCCTCGATCGGGCACGTCATCTATTTACTGCTCCCCTGTGACCCAAAGTCTACCAATTTCTCGTGCAAACAAACAAGTGAGGGGAGAAAAAAAAAAAAAAAAAAGGTAAAAAAAAAAAAAAAGGACATCAAGAACGCATCCTCTTGCTTGACCCCAGCGGAGGAGAAGGATGAGCTCTTCGTTTGGATCACACAAGGGCGTTCGAGATGGTTAACATCTTCAAGGCTGCAAACCGCCAATGCGTCGACGAACCATGTGCCGTCGCCGGTGCAAGCCACAGTGGCTCGCAGGCCCAACCATGGCCGTCACGGGGAAGCTGGTTATGGTGCTGGGCTTTTGTAGTAGAGGGCCTTGGGTCGCTACTCTTTTTTAGTTTGATGACGTGGGTGACGAACGTTTTTAGTGTAGAAAAAAATTTTCTACATAGTGCACGGAGGAGCATGTGCACTGTACATAATGATAAACTGCACTCATGTGTAGCCGCATATGCAGTGTGCGAAAGTTTAAAAATATTTTCAGCATACGCAGCCGCACGCGTGCAGGGTGTCTTGCGCATGTGCACAAAGAATGATCCTTTTAGTGTTTTAGAGTGGGCCTGGGTAGGGTATTGCATCGCCTAATTTCCAATGCCAGGTAGTCAAAGTTGTCACCTTGTAACATCTCAAAGTCTATTTGGCTCATTCAGAATCATGTGGCTCAAAATTTCGAGTTGACATTAATTGATAATAAGTAGGTTTGAGTTTTAAGCACTTAAATATTTTCTTTTCATCTTTTATAAAGGGATGCTCTCGTCGTACGCCATAAGTTAGTTAAAATCTATTTAAAACAAGATTGTTCATGATGCAAGTATAGCTCAAGTGGGCCAAAACTACGTGATCTTAAATACTCGAGTAGATGTTAATTGATAGTAAAAGAACTTAAGTTGCGACGAGAATGTGCATGCCACAAGCATGCTACAAGTTAAATAAAATTTATTCTTTTCTTATGCCTATCAACTTCTGTACACACTTAGATCGGCACGCTACAAGCATGCCACAAATTAAGCAGAATTTGCTTTTTTTCTTGTATCCATCAACTTCTACATACACTCAAATCGGTAGGCCACAAGCATGCCACAAGTAAGGGATAATTTGTTCTTTTTTTATATACCCATTAATTTGACATGCACTCAAACCAATTTTGATGTTATTTGAAACGTTCCAAACTCATCTACTAACCTAATTAACAGACTAGCAGATTGAAATTATGTGATCCTAAAAATTTGAATAAAAATTAATTAATAGCGGATAAACTTAAGATATAAAAATATTTATTTATTTATTTTAGTATAAAATTATTTTTGGAGTATTCTATATGCCTTCAGACATACATGAGGACCGCTCGCTGGAGCCATGAGATCTCAACACCCAACAGTGATGGCAGTTTTAAGATAACAACCGTTGGAATGATAGACTTCGAAGTTTCCTCGAGATGCCAAACTAGCATTTGGCACGTGATAGGCACACAAATGGCTTCTCTAAGTCAAGTTTTTTTTTTCCCCTAATGGAAGGAAAAGTCTTGTTACACCGTGCATGATGCAGAATAAGCGCATCGATATACATGCATATATCAAAAATAAAAATATTTTTTTCATTTTTGATGTGCATGCATGCATCATATGTTAATCACTGCGTTCGTTGCAGTTCCCACTGCATCGCATGCGGTGCATCCCCAATGGAATATTAATTAAGGGTGTTGGGCTAGGGACTGCGAGGCCACCATGCAAATGGACTGAGGAAAAGATTTTGTACACCGCATCCAGTGCAACAAGTCCTACATGGGCTGAACTATCCTTTCTTATTGGTCCACATGCATACGATACTTATTAAAAAATGTTAAGACAACTTTACGATATTTCGACGAAAAAAATTATGATACCTCAGTTTTAAAATTACAACACCCATTCAAAAAGCCAAAAAAATGACAATACTCCAGTTTAAATTTACAACACCGTAGTTATAAAATTACGGCACCCATTCAGAAAATGTGTCCATACACAAATTTCAAAAAAAAAAAGTTGAACGGTATTAATGCACGTCACGTCAAAATTTAAGATGACACCCTAGTTGTAAACTTACGACACCGTAGTTATAAATTAAGACACCCATTAAAAAGTCAAAAAAATTACATCCTAGTTGTAAATTTAAGACACCATAGTTATAAAATTATAACACCAACTCAAAAAATGTGTCTGTACATAATTTTTTTAAAAAAAAAGCTGAACGAGTATTAATGCACGTCACGTGAAAATTTAAGATGACACCCCAGTTGTAAACTTACTACATCGTATTTATAAAATTAAGACACCTATTCAGAAAGCTAAAAAAAATTACGACATCCCAGTTGTAAATTTACAATACTGTAGTTATAAAATTACGACACCCATTCAGGAAACATGCACGACAGCCTGTACACAAATTTTAAGAAAAATATGAACATGTATTAATGCCTGTCATGTCAAAATTTAAGATGGTATTCTTGCCTCATTGTATCAAGTAATATAGAATTTATGTGGACCAATAAGAAGGAATGATGCAGTCCATATAGAACTTGCTGCACCGAAGATGATGTACAAAGACTTTTCCATGGACTGAACAAGTGTTGTTTTAAGGCCCACTGTGTAGTGGACGTGGGATGACATCTCTATTAATGCCAACTTTGTTATTGATGGGGTTCATCGCACGCAATTAATTGCATTATTGATGGACTGAACAAGTGTGCATGTACGATGAACCCCATTAATAATGCAATCAATTGCATACGATCAACCCCATCAATAACTACTTGTACCTTTTGTTTTAAGATTTGTTCGCATCGTCACACCCAAGTAATTTAATAATAATAATAATAATTACGACACTATAGTTATAAAATTAAGATATTCATTCAGAAAGCCAAAAAAATTATGATATTTCAGTTATAAATTTACAACACCGTAGTTATAAAATTACAGCACCCATTCACAAAATGTGTATACAAATTTCAAAAAAAAAACTGAACATGTAAAACTGAATATCTATTAATGCACATTACATCAAAATTAAAGATGGTATTCCTGCCCCATCATATCAAGTCATATAGAATTCATGTGGACCAATAAGAAGGAATGATACAGTCCACATAGAACTTGCTGCACCGAAGACGATGTGCAAAGACTTTTCCATAGATTGAACAAGTGTTGTTTTAGGCCCACTGCACAGTAGATGTGGGATGACATCTCTATCAATGCGAACTTTGTTATTAATGGGGTTCATCGCATGCAATTGATTGCATTATTGATGGACAAAACAAGTGTGCATTTACGATGAACCCCA
Organism: Calamus simplicifolius; assembly: GCA_900491605.1. NCBI lineage: Eukaryota > Viridiplantae > Streptophyta > Magnoliopsida > Arecales > Arecaceae > Calamus > Calamus simplicifolius. The sequence goes on from UESW01004041.1 coordinate 4,954, forward strand.
TCAATAATGCAATCAATCTGTACGTACGATCGTATGAGTTTAAAGTCGGCAATCAATGTTCACGTGGTCACACCCAAGTAATTTAATAATAACAATAATAATTTTATAAAGTTAAAACATCCATTCAAAGCCAAAAAAAATTACTACATCCCAGTTGTAAATTTACAACATCGTACTTATAAAATTACGATATCCATTTAGAAAATGACGACAGTCTGTACACAAATTTTAAAAAGAAAACTGAACATGTATTAATGCATGTCATGTCAAAATTAAAGATGGTATTCCTGCCCCATCGTATCAAATTATATAGAATTCATGTGGACCAATAAGAAGGAATAATGCAGTCCACATATATAGAACTTGCTCAACCGAAGACGATGTATAAAGACTTTTTCATGGACTGAACAAGTGTTGTTTTAGGCCCACTGCATAGTGGATGTGGGATGACATCTCTACCAATGCGAACTTTGTTATTGATGGGGTTCATCGCACATAATTGATTGCATTATTGATGGACAAAACAAGTGTGCATGTACAATGAACCCCATCAATAATGGCAATCAATTGCGTACGATCAACCCCATCAATAACTACTTGTACCTTTTGTCATAGCGTATGAGTTTAAAGTCGGCAATCAATCGATTGTTAAGGTTTGTTCGCGTGGTCACACCCAAGTAATTTAATAACAACAACAATAATGATAAATATAATAATGACATTAACATGAATTTATTTATTCTCTTTGTTTTCGCAGCAAAGTGGACATATCACTTATTTTGATAATAAATCTTGCCATGCAAATTGGCGGACTTGGATTCAAAAAGAATGAAAGAAAAGATTTATATTGTCACATAACGCATCACAATTTTAAAAAATAAAAGTAATGAAAAAAAATGAAAATGCTACAGGATCGTGTATAATAAGATATAATAATTGTTATAGTTGATATTATTGCTATAAAATAAAGAAAGTATAATTAGGAGTTCATTAGACAGAGGTTATAGATTTACAAAGAATATCTGAAATTATATAGTGAAACTATTAAATTTGGCATAAATACACATCTCTTAAAGACATTTTTTTAACCACTTTAAATTATTTCACTTTCACATATCTTATAGTTAGATGTTTCGTTGTTTACTAAACATAATATTACTTAGTAAAAGCATTGTTTAATTAGTCAAACTTGTAACTCTTTAAAAAAATTTATTTCTAGGTTGTATTATTTATTGCTTTAATTTTTATATTATTTATAATTTTGGTAATAAAAATATGTATGACTAAAGTTCAAATATCTATATACTCATGTATAATTCGATATAGTTTTAAATGTGCATGATCAATAATATTAGAATATATATGTGCATGTGGGTAATCACGCTCTCACTACTGTTCAATATATGATGATCCCAATTATCATGCCTTCTTTGCTATTGGGTATGATTATTATCATAGACCATGTCTTCATTTGTTTGGTTTGGTTATCATTTGCAAGGTTACAAGAGAAGCATTCTCATTTGCTCATGTTATAAAGCAATTTACCGATTAAAGTATTTTTCTAAGTTGAGTTGAGGTCAAATTTTCTCCTCTACAGCGTTTAATTTATGTTATAATTTTTCTGTTCTCCTTTTATAACTCCTTTTAATTGGATTAAGCAATATAAGAAGTCGTAACATTATGTAACTAAAAATCTGACTCATGATTAGAGACTGATTGTATACAGAGGAAGAATATTCAGACCATCCGCTGCACAGATCTCAAAAGGCTTTCAATTCCATCAACCATTTACTGATGCATAGATCGTAAAGTAGAAGGGAGAATAATCTGACGGTCTATAAGCATGAAGAAATGGATACCCATCTCTTGCACCAATGAGACAATCCAGTCCCTCGTCATTCAAGCTTTCAAATATTTTTGAACGTCCCTCGAAAGCAGAGCAAGAGAGAGCGAATAAATAACCTGACAGATGGTTGCTTCTGTGTCGCTTTTCCCTTCTTATTTTTTTTTGTGTCCCTAGAAAGCATTTCACAGCAGCAGGAAAAGGTGAATAAAAAAAAGAAATAGTGGAAGGCTATACCGTGCCCCACTCGCAGTGGCTTCCGACCCCTAACAAGAAAATGAGATAAATTTAAACTGATGTTGTTGGAAGGTAAAATCGTCATTGCATCAATATTCATGCAAGAAGACTAAGACCGATCCCATCCCTTCGCCCGCCAAATGTCCCCAAGCTTCTCATAGCTCGGTTCTCTCGAGCTTCTGTAGCTCGCCTCTCTCGAGCTTCCATAGCTCGGCTCCATCGAGCTTCCATGGCTCGGCTCCATCGAGCTTCCATCGCTCGGCTCCCCCGAGCTTCCGTAGCTCGGCTCCCCTGAGCTTCCTATAGCTCGTTTCCCCCCGAGTTTTTATGGCTCGGCTTCACTGAGCGATCCATGATCCAGTACTCACCTCGGCGGAACCTGACGCTGGAGAGTCTAGGCCTATCGTAACAACATCCCAGGCAAGGAATCATGTTGAGAAGTGGTCTAGAACCTAACACGGCTACCTAGGACCTACACACCTACCAGATCTCAAGCCATAAAGGGGCTCTCCTAGCCGTCGATCCCCTAACAAACAAGATATGGATTCCAACGGCCCGATTCGATCCGTCTTCGTATCCTAACAACCTTCGAACCTTCTAGAAGGCGCTCAAGATCCAGGTGACAACCTATAAATATGACACTCTCAAATTCTCTCAGGTACGCGCTCACACCCTCACTCTCACTCTCCCGCTCTCACCAGCTGCCCGTCAGTGCTCTCCCCTCTGGAGCTTCCGATCGGCCGCCCCTAGAGAGACTCCCCGAAGAGATCCACCTCCCATTTTCTGATTGATCGCCGATTTCCTTCCACTGACTTGAGCATCGGAGGGTCTTCTACGGAGGGCCACCCCCAACGCCTCTCGCGAGAGGACTTGTGTGCAGGTCCGCCCCTAGAGATCGACTGCGCCGTGTCGGAGGACGGATCCCAGCGGCAATAGATGTGATTGATCAAATCATGTTAGGGCTAATGGAAGAAGCGATTGATGAAACTTTAGCATCGGACTCTAAGTTTCCTCGGCCTCGGACTTCATGTCTCCTCGACTTCGGACTCCAAGGTTTTCTTGGCCTCGAACCGTCTACAACCGTCACATGGCCTACCAACCACCTGCATCTACGACGTAATCCACCAACCACTTGTGACTGCATGTGGCTACTGCCATTTATGGCACATGCCTGACGTAACCCAACCCACCTACCATCTATGGCACCGCGCTTGGCAGGAGGTTGACGAGCAGGGCTATCCTTGACAAATCTAGGGGTGGATGCGGCTTGTCCCTGTCAACCCTGCCGCCTGTCCACTACCAGACAATAATATCTCGGAATCAACAACCTTTCAAAAGTGGATAAGAGGGACCTCCAGATAGGTATAAGAACCTTCGCTCATAACGAGAGAAGGGATCTAAACTTCAAGTTCTTAGCTAAAGTCTTTTAGTCTATTGTTCCTTACTGTTTCCCAAGTGGTTTACTTGAGCGTCAGAGGGTTCCCACCAGAGCAACCGGTCCTCGGGGACTTTCTTGCAGGAATCCGATCGAGGAGGAGGCATTAGGAAATTCCCGAGCTATCCTCTCCATCCTCCGGATCTACTCCATTACCCGATATTCAAGGAACGTGACTTGGCGGCAACAGATTGGCACGCCGGTAGGGGGGAAAGAGTGGTAGAAAGCTTCAAACTAGCCAGCTACAGACTTCCTTTTTCCAGAGCAAGCAAGAAGATGGTGGTGATGCGTGCCCAAGAAATTTTCATCAATTGCGCTGGGGGCATTGCTAGGGAGCTGAGCAGTCGAAGATTGGTCTCCCAGCTCCTCAGGCCAGTGTTCCTGCCTAGTCACCGCCACCACCTCAGGATGATCAAATCGCTTCCCTTACCATGCAAGTCCAATCACTTGTGGTGGCGGTTCAGGAGCTGCAATAATAGTCGGCAACCGCGCAGCAGCACCCAAGGCCACCCTCGCCGGGCACGGGAATAGTTCAACCTAGTCAAGAGTTCACCCGCTGGAGATCCCCTCATCGGGAGACCCGCCGCCGCCACGCCTCGCCCAGGCATCATCGCCGGGAGGCCTCCGAGAGGCCTTGGTACCCTTCTCACCATGCTAGCACTTCTCCCAAGCAGCGGCATGGAAAGAAGACCGAGCGGGGGCATCATCATCGCTGCCACCCTTCCCCATCTTCGGGATCTTCGTGGGAAGGGTCCTTCGACGGTCGGATCGCTCACGGGCCGAGCGACGGCTAGATGAATACAACCAGCGGCTCGAGGAGCTCAGCCACAAAATCACCAATCTGCCGGAGGCGGACTATGACAGCTGCCCACCGTTGTCCCGTCATATCATGAGGAGCCAATTTCGACCCAGTTTCGGCTCCCTCAGCTAGACCCCTACGACGGCAACATTGACCCCTTAGACCACCTGGAAAGCTACAAGGTCCTCATGCAGATCAGGGAGTGATCGATTCCCTCCTTTGCATCGCCTTTCCTGCCACCCTTTGGAAGGCTGCACGTGTCTAGTACTCCTGCCTACTGCCGCACAGCATCAACTCCTTTCAGCAGCTGGAGGGAGCCTTCCTAGTGTACTTTGACGCATGTCAGAAGATCTCTCGGGTGGCCGACAGCCTATTCGTCATCCAGCAGAAGAGTGGCGAGTCCCTGAGGGAATTTGTGGCCCGGTTCAAGGAGGTTGCGCTCGAAGTTTATAATCTTGAAGACTCGGTGGCCACCTTGGCCTTGAAGCGATGACTCCGTCCTTCCCACTTTGCCTACTCCCTTGACAAGAAGCCACCCGATTCCTATACTGAATTGCTGAGCCATGTGCAGAAGTACATCCGCACTAACGAGGCAAATTCTTTCTGGAGGGAGACTGATGGAGGGCCCAGCAAGAAGTAGGCCCATCCCAAGCCCGTAGAGGCTCGTCCCAGAAGCCTGAGCCTCCTCGCTAGCCGAACAACAACCATGGACCCTCGCCCCTAGAGAGGGACCCTTTACCCCCCTACATGCCCTGATATTCCACATCCTGATGGAAATCGAGGGCGAGTCGTATCTTCAACGCCCTCCTTCCTTGATGCGGGATGCCCCACAACAAAAACCTCTATTGCCACTTCCATCGGGACCATGGCCATGACACGGAAGACTGCCGCTAGCTTAAGAAGGCGATCGAAGACCTCATCCAATGCGATCACCTAAGGAAGTTTGTCAAGGGGGAACCCGACCACTCCGGGCCCATCGGCACCTCTGCCCACCCAGGTCGGCATCGACAACGCTCCGATTGAGAAGACCGTGGCCATGATTTTCTAGGGAGCAGGTGATGCTTCCAAGAGGCCATGGGTGGATGAGAGGATAGATTATGTAATTTCTTTTCTAAAAGGGACTTAGAGGGGGTAGTTAATAATAATGATGATAGCGTCATCGTGTCCATGACGATCGCAAAACACCCTGTAAAAAGAATTTTGGTTGAAAGTGGAAGTTTGGCCGATATTCTCATTACGATGCTTTTGTTTGGATGAACTTGTCCCCCGGCTCCCTTCAACCTGTGACCACACCCCTGATGGGCTTTACTGGAGATTCTGTAAGGGTAGAGGAGGAGATCACTCTCCCGGTCATAGCCAGAACGTCGCCATACCAGAGCATAGTTCTCATGAAGTTTTTGGTCGTCCGAGTTCCCTTAGTCTATAATGCCATCCTCAGAAGACCGATCTAAACCTCCTAGATGTCGTCATCTCCACCAAGAGACTGCTTGTAAGATTTTTCACTAGTGGGGGAATCGGTGAGATGCGCAAGGAGCGGAACCCAATGCCACTCTGCTATCATATAGTCCCCAGCCCCTAAGGGGTGATGGCTCCGCCGGTGCCTGAGTCACTTGATCCCAGAGATTCGGAGAGGAGGGGGGAGCCATCGAGCATTTGTTGACCTTCCCACTAGGGGAAAATCCGATGAGGATGGTCCAAGTTGAGGCTCTTCTCCCCGAGGAGGCGCGAGACCAACTTCTCGCCTTCCTATGGGCCAACTCGAACGTCTTCGCATGGTCAGCGTCTGACATGCCAGGCATACGAATGGAGGTAATCACTCATAAACTCAACAACATTCCTGGGTGCCGGCCAATTCGACAGAAGAAGAGGAGCTTCGCCCCCGAGCAATAGAAGGCCATTGATGAGGAGATCCGGAAGCTAATTGCCGCCGGCCATATCTGGGAGGTGCATTATTCGAATTGGCTAGCCAACGTAGTGATGGTCCGCAAGGCCAGTGGGAGCTGGAGAATGTGCGTTGACTTCACCGACCTCAACAAGGTATGCCTCAAAGATAGCTTCCACTGCCCAGGATCGACCAACTGGTGGATGCCACGTCCAGCCACGAAACTCTCAGCTTCATGGATGCCTTCTCTAGGTACAATCAGATCAGAATGGACCCGGGGGACGAGGAGGCTACGTCATTTGTGACTGAAAGGGTGTCTACTGCAGCAAGGTAATGCCCTTCGGACTAAAGAATGCAGGGGCCATATACCAAAGGCTGATGAATAGGGTCTTCGAGGACCTAGATCAGGCACAATATGAAGGTATACGTAGATGACATGCTGACCAAGAGTATCCACACTGACGATCATGTTGCTGACCTAGCAGAGACTTTCGCAACCTCCACCGATTCCAGATGAGGCTGAACCCCGCAAGTGCATTTCGGAGTTACGGCAGGCAAGTTCCTAGGATTCTTGGTGACCCAACGGGGGATCGAGGCAAACCCCAAAAAAATCTGTGCCATCCTCGACATGAGGCCCTCGGCCAATAAGAAGGAGGTGCAATGCCTGACCGGAAGGGTGGCTACCCTAAGCCACTTCTGTCCAAGTCAGCGGAGAGGTGCCTACCTTTCTTCAGGGCCTAGGTCAACGGCTTTGAGTGGACAGGGGAATACCAGAAAGCCTTCAAGGAGTTAAAAAAGTTCCTGACTACTCCGTCGTTGCCGTCTAAGCTGAGGGAGTGAGAGGAACTCTTCCTCTACCTCGTGGCTTCCCCTAAGGCGGTCAGCTCCATGCTCGTCGCGTTGATGTAGATGGAGCACAGAGGCCCGTTTATTGCACTAGCAAGGTGCTTCATGATGCGGAGACCAGATATTCTAAAATCAAGAAAATTATTTCCACACTGATCATCTACTCAGTATCTCATGCCTTACTTCCAAGCCCACCCGATCATGGTACTCATGGACCAACCGTTTAGGGCAATCCTATCTTGTCCGGACACCTTGGCCGACTCATGAAATGGGCCATCAAGTTGTGGGAGTTTGACCTATCACTTTGGCTGAGGTCAGCCGAGGCAGGGATGGAGGACTGGATCCTTCACATGGATGGCGCGTCGAACTCCCAGAGAGTGGAGCCAGACTCATCCTAGCGAGCCCAAAGGAGAGGCGGTGGAGTATGCCCTCCGGTTCCTTTTCTCTGCCACCAACAATCAAGAGAATATGAAGCCTTGCTAGCGGGAATGAAGTTAGCCAAGGAGCTCGGAGTAAAGTATCTCAGAGCCTTCACTGACTCTCAACTTGTCTCTGGATAAATCGCAGGAGAGTACGAGGCCCGAGATCCCATTATGTCCCGCTATCTGAGTAAGGTCCAATCACATACCTTATTTTTTGCTTATTTTAGTGTAAGCTATATTCCCAGGGATGAGAACACCAGAGTCGACGCATTGTCTCGTTTGGCCATCTCAGTCGACGGGGCCCTAGGTATGACGTATGTGGAGCATCTGAAAGTTTCGAGCATCAAGGCTGCCGAGGAAGCCCTGCCGGTCAGCCAAGAGCCTACTTGGATGGACACTTACATCCGGTACCTCACCGATGGTGCTCTCCCGAGGACACAATAGAGGCTAAGCTACTCAAAAAAGTTCCAAGTTCTTGATACTGAATGGACAGTATACCGAAGGTCCTTCTTGTACCCAATCCTTAAGTGCGTTGGCCCTACGGATGCGACTACATCATCCGTGAGATCACGAAGGCATCTGTGGGAACCATCTGAGGGACAAAGCACTGGCATACAAGGCTCTACGCCAGGGGTACTACTGGATCACAATGAAGGAGGACGCTGCTGAGCTGGTTCGGAGATGCGATAGCTGTCAGTGACATGCCAACATCCAGTGACAGCCGACCACTCAGCTGAGCCTCCTAGCGGCCCTGTGGCCCTTTGCTCAGTGGGGGATGGACATCCTGTGACCATTCCCTCCAGCCTGGCTAGCGGAGGTTCCTACTGGTTGCCATCAACCACTTTACCAAGTGGGTTGAAGCCAAGGCACTGCGAAAATCATCGAGAGCAAGGTGAGATCCTTCTTCTAGAAGACCATCATCTGCCAATTCAGACTGCCTCACACCCTCATCACGACAACGGCCGACAATTCAACAATGCCCCCTTAAGGGGATTCTGCACTGAGCTGGGCATCCGCCAATAGTTTACCTCCGTCGGCCATCCCCAAACAAACGGGGCGGCTGAGGTAACAAACTGCACCATCCTCCAAGGGCTCAGAACGTGGCTAGATGACTTTAAAGGAAGATGGGTGGAGCTCCCCAATGTGCTTTGGGCCTATCACACAATGTCGTGGGCTCCCACCGGGGAGACCCCCTTCAGCCTCGTGTTTGGGTCTGAGGCTGTCATCCCTGTAGAGATCAGCATCCCGAGTCCTCGGGTGGAGTCTTACGACGAGGAGGGTAACCTAAGCCGGTTGCGAGCCAACCTCGACCTCGTTGAGGAGGTACATGATCGAGCACGGCTCAGGATTGCTGCCTATTGCCAGTGAACCGCTAGGTACTACAACGCTCGTGTCCGCCCCAAGGCATACCTGCCAGGGGACCTGATTCTCAAATGGGCCAAGATCTTGAAGCCAACAAAAAGGCAAGCTATCATCAAATTGGGAAGGACCCTACTGGGTCATCGAGGCCCTCCACCATGGAGCATACCGAATCGAGGGACTTGATGGAAAGCCACTCCCCCATACCTGAAATTCTCACAACCTCCGTCGGTACTATCAGTAATGTACACCAATGTTTGATTATGAATTTGAATATTTCATTCTTTCATGAATTTGAATAACTCACCCTTTCAGCTAGTAAAGATATGTTTGAGTATCTTACCCTTTCAGCCCAAAGCCCGACTTCGGTTGGCACTGAAAGCCCGAGGCCAGTTCGGCACCAAAGCCAACTCCGGTCGGCACTGAAAGCTTGAGGCCAGCTCGGCACCAAAGCCCGACTCCGATCGATACTGAAAGCTCGAGGCCAACTTAGCACCAAAGCTTGACTCCGATCGGCACTAAAAGCTCGAGGTCAGCTTGGCATTAAAGATCGACTTTCGTCTGCACGAAGACCAACTTCAGCATTGGCACCTAAAGCCCTAGACCGGCTCGGCACCTAAGGACCAACACCGATCGGCCCTAAAGCTCCAATAACGGATCGGTGCTATAAACCTGCTTGAGAGCAATGCCCAAGACTGACCTCGAGTCTTCACGAAGGTCAGTTCTAGGGCCAACCATGGCACTCACTCTAGGATCCGCTCCGACACTACCACTAAGTCTCAAGCCCCTTACAGCGAGCACTGGACTGATGCAGTCCTGTCAGGGATCCTTCTAACGCGGACTTAGGAAGAATGCACTACACACAGCTAAGAATTCAAAAGAATTTTCAAGGCATAGAAATTTCAAGAAAATTATCACTTTCATTACTTAGCAAATGTTTACAAAATGCTGACCAAGTCAGACCTCAATACAAAAAGAACAAGTGTTCAGGCCTCGGCCGGTGCGGACTCGTCATCGACTAGCCTCGGCGCCATAGGTGGCTCCTTCGGCACCTCATCAGACTCAATGTCCTCAATGCCTGAGAGGCCAAAGACTCTGCTTACCTTCTCCTTGCCATCCTGAAAGCCCTAGAGGTAGACGTCGGCAGAGGCCTCGCCCAGCTTGTCCGCGAAGCCGGTAGACTTTCGAAAGTCATCTACCACCTTGACGGATCTCCTCTCAGCAGCTGTAGCCCTTTCCTCTGTGGCAGTAGCCCTTTCCTCGACGGCAACAGCCCTTTCCTTGGTAGCAGTGACCCTCCCCTTCGCTTCCCGAGCTGCAGCCTCTGTCTCTGCCCCCGAGCATCAGCCATTCGGGCGATCTCTTCTGCATTCTTGGCCTACTCCTCAGCCACTTTAACCTCAATGGTGAGGGTGTCGATTCGGAGGTCCCAAGCAATGATGGTTGCCTTAGCGGCCCTAGCTATTCCCCGACCATCCGAGCATGCTCCAGCTCGGCCACCACCTGGTGCTCGGCCTCCCTAAGCTCCTCTGCTTGTTCGGTCCGCGCCATCTCTAGCGCTTCCTTGGTCCTCTCGGCCCGGGTCTGAGCATCGGTGACCTCTTATTGAGTTTGGCGGAGGTCTACCTCACCTTGGACGAGGACATTCCTCATGGCTGCCATGGAGTTTATCGACTGCACCAGAGCCATTATCAGCATGAAACAATAGAAAATTTTCTTATGAAGTGAGAGTACAAACCCATAGATGAGCCATGAAGGCATTCTGGAAGAAGGCTAAAGCTCCCTGATGATGGAGCTCTCCTTGGAACTCCACAGACAGACCTGGGAGATCAGCTGCTCTGCCCTATGGCCATGGTTCAGAAGTGAGGGTCGAGAGGGGATTGCCCCAACCTCACCTTCCTCTACAGCCTCAGCCGGTCCTGAAGCCATAGGTGTTGCGCTGAAGACCGATGGCCCTGCTTCCGTCAAGTGCTCTTCACTCGCTTTGTTTGTCTGGGTCGGTCCCTCTTTCGAGCAAGCTTGTTCCCGACCGAGGTGGTGGGCTTCGCGGGTAGGATAACCACTTCAACCCTTGCCCCCTTTGGGGGTGTGTTGGCAGTGAGGTCGATGGCAGGAATGGGTTCCCGATCCTCTCGGGACTTGTGGACCAAGGGGGTCAAGGACCGGTTCGAAGTCCGAGTCCGTGGCCTCCCCCTTGACCCCTTAGCATTTTCAGTGGCCCTTTTTCTCTTGATCGCCACTTTCACGACATGGACCAGTAGCTTCATAACTGCACAAGTTAAAAGGCCGATATGTAAGAAAAAAAATAAAGAAAGAAGAAGAGGGGGAAAGAGAAGGAATAGGGAAAGGTCTGCAGCTGCTCACCATTACTCGGGAAGATGCTTGCGAGCTGGATAAGAAGAGTGGAAAGAGAAGGAATAGGGAAAGGTCTGCATCTGCTCACCATTACTTGGGAAAATGCTTACGAGCTGGATATTTTCCTTCGACAAGAGCTGGTTGCAGCAGGGGACCACTGTGGTAAGCAGCTGCCCGAGCGCCTCCTATCCCTCGGGACCACCGACTGATCCTTGTTTGGTCCCACATCTGGGTCCCTCCACCTTGGCCTCACCCCCTTGAAGTCGACAAAGAAAAACTGAGTCTTTCACCCTTTAACAGACATAGGAAGACCTAGCTTAAGGACTCGGCCGGGCATGGGCTGGAACAACCACCAGCTCGACTGGTGGCAGAGGGTGTAGAAGTATCGAAAGAGGAAAACCCTAGCCTCTATGCCCTGGAGGTGACACAACACTATGAAGCTGTAGATGGTCCGAATTGAATTCAGAACCAATTGCGTGGGCATTAGGGAATATCGGTCAAGAAGGTTATTAACAAAGGGATGAAGGGGCAGACAAAGACCCGCCTTGAAGAATACTTCATACAGGGCGATTCTCCCAGGTCGGAAGGAGGTCACCCTATCGTTGGGGTTGGGAATGAACAGTTGAACACTGCTCGAAATCCCATACTGGGCCCTAAGGTTCATCAGCTCTTGGCCAATCAGGGTGGAGGCGGCCCCTTTCAAGGATTCTACTCTAACTCTAGGAGGAGGATCGGCCGATAGCCACTAGGCGACCCCTGACGAGGGCCCGACTGAGGACCCGTCGTTAGGACAGAGGAACAAGGCCCTCAAAGGAAGAGAGGAAGAAGAAGACCACAAGAGCGTGGGAGATGGAGAGGTTCGTTATCGCAAGGAGGAAAACCGGTCCTTGGGTGGGGTGAAGGAAGACAAAGAAGGTGAAGAGGCCATGAAGAAAAAATAGGGAAGGATCAGAGGGACTGAACTGGATAGAGGAGGAAGAACGGCGAGGAAAATAGTAAGGTTCAAGGAAGGAAGGCTTGGGCGAGGTATGGGCTCAAAGAGGAAGATGAAGGTCTTGAAAGCAAAGTATCAGGTCCAGAGCACCCCCCTGCTATATATCATTTTCAAATCATCCAACCTAGTCTAGCCAGCCACGTGCACATCCACTATTGGTGGTGTCGCCTCGACAAACGTTCGATGCGCAGAGTGCGTTATCTTCAGCCAATCACGGGACATCGATAATGTCAGCACCATGATGGCAATGATGGCGGTTGCCTTTCCTTGGGTTCCAAAAGGACTCCACCATTTCAAGAAGGATTCCTCCAGATCTGACGGTTGATAGGAGCGGTGGCATTAGGATGCCCCATATCACTTGCTTTGAAGAGCCACTGTCCCCAAGGACACGTGCCCCTCCATGATTGGCAATGCAATGAGATCAGCCACTTGGAGCTTTTACACCCCTTTCGCCAGACGAGGAGTGGACCAGCATTGTCTCAAGGGTGAGGGGGCATCTGATGTGGCTGATCAAGCCACGTTAGGGCTAACGGGAGGGGCAACTAATGGTGAGCTGAAGATTTTTCTTCGACAAGAGCTGGTTGCAGCGGGGGACCACTGCGGTAAGCAGCTGCCCGAGCGTTGTCCCTTGGGACCACCGACTGATCCTTGTTTGGTCCCACATCTAGGTCCCCCCCACCTCGGCCTCACCCCCTTGAGGTCGGCAAAGAAAAACTGGGTCTTTCACCCTTTAATAGACGTAGGAAGACCTAACTTAAGGACTCGGTTGGGCCTGGGCTGGAACAACCACCAGTCCGACTGGTGGCGGAGGGTGTAGAAGCAGCGGAAGAGGGAAACCCTAGCCTCTATGCCCTGGAGGTGACACAACACTATGAAGCTGTAGATGGTCCGAATGGAATTCGAAACCAACTGCATAGGCGCTATGGAATATCGGTCAAGGAGGTTATTGACAAAGGGATGAAGGGGCAGACGAAGACCCGCCTTAAATAATACTTCGTACAGGGCGATTCTCCTAGGTCGGGAGGAGGACACCCTATCATTGGGGGTGGGAATGAATAGTCGAACACTGCTTGAAATCCCATATCATGCCCTAAGGTTCATCAGCTCTTGGCCAATCAGGGTGGAGGTGGCCCCTTCCAAGGATTCTACTCTAACTCTAGGAGGAGGACCAGCCACAGCCATTGGGCGACCCCTGACAAGGGCTTGACTGATGACCCACCGTTGGGATAGAGGAACAAGGTCCTCGGAGGAAGAAGAGGAAGAAGAAGACCACAAGGGTATGGGAGATGGAGAGGTCCGTTGTCGCAAGGAGGAAAACCGGTCCTCGGGTGGGGTGAAGGAAGACAAAGAAGGTGAAGAGGCCATGGGGAAGGATCGGAGGGACTGAACTGGATGGAGGAGGAAGAACGGCGAGGAAAATAGTAAGGTTCAAGGAAGGAAGGCTTGGGCGAGGTATGGGCTCAAAGAGGAAGATGAAGGTCTTGAAAGCAAAGTATCAGGTCCAGAGCACCCCCCTGCTATACATCACTTTCAAATCGTCCCGCCTAGTCCAATCAGCCACGTGCACATCCACTATTGGTGGTTTCGCCATGACAAACGTTCGATGCACAAAGTGCGCTATCTTCAGCCAATCATGGGACATCGATAATGTCAGCACCATGATGGCAATGATGGCGATTGCCTTTCCTTGGGTTCCAAAAGGACTCCACCATTTCAAGAAGGATTCCCCCAGATCTGATAGTGATGGGAATTATGTATACAAGATATGAATCAAATTCATATAAACATTGTGGAAGATATAATATAAAATTCACATATGCCCAGGATCCTTAGGAACAGATTCATTAAATCTCAAATAAAATCTAATTTTATTCATACCTGAGTCCTTTATCGATGTAGATGAGGATGAAGCCGGTTAATCCTTTGCCACTAGCCGTCCATGTGTCCGGCCTCTAACGGTGATCCACGCGGAGAAGAGGGGATGAAGACCTCCAAGGTATGAAGATGACACTACGGGAGAGAGAGGGTGCTAGCGCCTCTTGAATCCCCTTACAGAAGATATCTTTGAAGAAAGATCTAATCTTTTTCTTCTCATGCTCTACCTTCCTAGTAGGAAGGAACCATATTTATAGGGTGAAAAGGAAACTTTCCAAGGGAGAAGAAGAGACCTCTTTTCATGGTAACGTCATGGTAACATTAATCCAAAGAAACAGAAGAAACTTTCATTTTCATGGTAACATTATGGTAACGTTAATCTAAGGAAACGGAAAAAACTCTCATTCTTATGGTAACGTTAATCCAAGTGTCACAATCTCAGCCTTTGAAATTAGGAGTTGGTTATCTCATAACTATATGCCCCAATTTGTACGTGTTCATCATCGAACCATAGAGATTCATCATGCCCCATCCCATGGGAATGATTCCATCTTCACATGGCTGAGATTGGCCATCCATACTCGAATAATTAGAGCCATGCATCACATGGATCAAGTCATATTTGGGTATCCAATTATTTGTTCATCATATGCATAAATAATTTCTCCTTAACATTCCTTCTACTATAATGGATCATATCCATTATTATTATATCTTCTTTAAATTGGGTCTCACCCAATTATTTAATTGATCATCTTATCTGAATTAAATCTAATTTAATTCTCATTTTAATTCATTCAAAATTCTCCTTAATGTGTGTGACCCATTAGGCCCTTTAACATGTTGGCAATAATCATGTCCTAATCATAGACCCTAGGAATGATTGGACAATTCTTTGTCCAAGTCATCAATATGATTATAGATCATGAGAGACCTCTAGCAAAGAATCACGACCATCCAACTGCTAAAGGTTTTGTTGACGTGACTATCAACACCTGTCCATGAACGGTTACCATATGATCAAATCCTTTCGTTACATATCCTAGATCAATCAGTGGTATGGAATGTGTCAACCCTGTAATTGATCTTTGTTTACTTGATCTCAGAAAAAATTGACTCATATGAATTAGAACTTCGAATCCATTTCAAATTCCAACTCAACCTTGCAAGGATTTAACAATCAATTTAATCCATTGTTGCCCAGACGTAGTAGCCCAAGAGGGGGGTGAATTGGGTATTTAAAAATTAATTCAATGGATGATATTGACTAACGCAGATATGTGCTTAATCAGAATTTAATTCGCAGCGGTGTAGTGGAGTGCACGAAATAGAAAATACACAGATCAATCAATCACAAAACACAGCAAGGTTTATAGTGGTTCGGTGCCAAAACTCGGCTCCTACATCCACTCCCCAAAAACCTTTGGGAATTTCACTAATCGTATCACAACGATTACAACCCTAGCCTTCCCCGGCTAGTCCTCTTGTTTTCACGGCACAAGGCAGCCAAATCCCCTAGCCTTCCCCGGCTAGTCCTCTTGTTTTCACGGCACAAGGCAGCCAAATCCCCTAGCCTTCCCGGCTAGTCCTCTTGTTAATTGGTACAAGGAAACCAATCCCCTAGCCTTCCCGGCTAGTCCTCTTGTTTAATGGCACAAGGAAGCCAATCAAGAAACTAGGGTTATCTCTAACCCTAATACAAGATTTATCAAAATAGACAGCTCCTAATTTGAGCAATATTCAAAGATAAACTTTACAATTTTTGAAGCAATACTTCAGCAGCAAATGTTGATTTTCGAAGTAGCTGAAATTTGCACTCGCTTCACCGGATCTGGATGACTTGAGCAAGGGTTGGAGGATGCAACTTCGCAGCACAATATCTTGCTCTTCAAGGATCCGAAAAATATCTTGCAATAAGCACTCTCTTTTGATTTCTTTCTTTCTCTCTTTTGTGTTCTTGATATGTCAAAAGATATACGAATTTCGTCAAGGATTTCTTCTGAACATCTCTATTTAAACCAATCAAAAAACTATCCGTTAGATTCATTGATAAAATAGAGGAAAGGAAAAACGGGAAGAAATAAAACCGTTTGAAATATTTTCCCAAATGATGAAAGCATTAAACCCATTGCTAATGAAGGATTCCTGTCCATAACAAAAGAAAATGGTCAGCATTCATCAAAGTAGTAAAGAGAGAGAGAGAGCATTAAATGAGAGAGAGAGGAGAAAGCTGAAATAAATTTCAGCAACTCCCAAAAGAGAAACGTGCGGCCATAATGGGAAAAGGAGGAAATAGCAATAAGCTAGCTTTTCTCCCAAGCTAGCTAGCTTGTTTCCAAAAACCCACGGCAAGAAGAAATCGGCCAAAACCATGGAGGGATAGAGTAGCTAGCTAGCAAGCTAGCTCAATTCAAAGTCCACACGGCTGAGAAGAAACCAGGAGAAAAATAGTTAGCTTGTTAGCCTTGGTTTCATGCTATAAGGAAAAGATAGTTAGCTATGGAGCTAACTAAGGCACAAACTAGTTAGCTCTTGAGCTAACTAGCCATGTAAGAAAGCATCCAACGGTTTCATAACCAGAAAAAGATTTAAAACAAGTTAGCTTATAATTAGCTAACAAAGGTGTATGGCCATGTAGAAATAGTTAGCTTGTGAGCTAACTAATTTTAAATTCATGCGGCTAGGATGAAAAACACTTTAAAATAGTTAACTCATAAGTTAGCTAAGCCTATTCATGTCAAGAAATAGCTAACTCCCAAGCCATGAAAGCAATAAAGATAGTTAGCTATAAGCTAACTCCCAAAGGGAATCATGAAAAGATGGTTAGCTTGTAAGCTAGCTTTCTCAAAAAAAAATGCTACGGGAGATGGTTTCATGAAAAAGCATTTGACAACTAGCTAACTCATAAGTTAGCTATCCATAAAGGTGTGAGGCCATGACAAAAAGATAGTTAGCTTGTGAGCTAACTCTATTTTAAATTCATGCGGCTGATTGAAATTCAGTGGAGGAAGTTAGCTTATGAGCTAACTAAGGCAAAGGTTTCTATCATGCATAAAGGTAGTTGACTTGTGAGCTAACTGGGACATGAAAAGCTAATAACAGCTAGCTAAGAGAGAGGGTTTTCATGTTACGTACCTTGGAATGAAGGAAGGAAGTTAGCTTGCAAGCTAACTCCTACAAAGCATCAATCGGCCAAGCATGAAAGCTATGAATAAACAAGTTAGCTTGTGAGCTAACCTCAAAGGAAAAGTGACCAGCCATGCAAGGGGAAAGAGTTAGCTCCCAGCTAACTTATAAAAATAAAATCACGGCCAGCAAGAGAGAGTTAGCTTCCAACGGCTTGCATGGAGGGGAGGTTAGCTTCCCAGCTACTTGTTTCCCAATCCATTCGGCCAGCATGAAAGTAGCTAACTCCTAAGTGGCTAGCAAGGAAGGGAGGTTAGCTTCCCAGCTAACTCAATTCCCAACAAATTCGGCCAGCACAAGGAGTATACTAAAATAGCTAACTAGCATGGAATGGAAGCTAGCTAGCAAAGCCATGCAATAAATTCAATAGATAGCAAGTGAATTTTTATATTCTTCACAGATAAATAAACTTCATTGCATCATATGAAAAATTCTTGACAATTGTAAACATGAAGATACATGAAGATACTTGCAATATCATGGATTATCTAATTTATTTAGGCTTTATATGTTTTGTAATCATCAAAATCAATTCAAGGGTCAACAATCTCCCCTTTTGATGATGACAAAAACTTAAAACATTAAGCATAAATCATTCAGCATATATAATCAGCATTCAAAATATAATCTCCCCTAAATATATTAATCTCCCCCTGAATATATGAAGTGATTCTTCTCCCCTAATTTTAATTTATGCATTTCTTCTCCCCCTTTTTGTCATTGATCAAAAGAAGTTGCAGAATATGCAATAATTCAACAATTATAATAGCACAATTATGAGAAAGATACATATTAAGCAGAAATTATAATTCAGTCATTTATAGAAAACATATTACAATACAAGGTTCATTATGAGAGATTACAAACATGACATCAAACATAGATTAAACATTCATCGAAACATATTACATGACATGAATATAGATTAAACATAGAATCATCATCATCATCATCAGAAGATATGACTTTAGGTTGCTTGGAGAGCCTTCAGGTCGAGTGGAAGATCCGGGTACGTCATTAGGTTGATAAGGCGGCGTCCAAGATGAGAATGAGAGAATGAAGCTCCAGGGGCAGCCGCAGCAGCAAGACCAATCTGAATTTCCAGCAAATTGCTCATCTTCACGGTGGATGCATTCAGTGGTCAAGAGCATTCGCGGCATCCTTCGTTGTGCTGTCATTGGTCCTCATCTGGTGTGTTACCCATTCAGCCTTGGTTACAACATCTTCAAACTGGGATTTCAATTGCGCAACATCTTCTTAATACAATCCACTGAAGTGTCGTTGTGAAAGAACACACGACTGTTGAGCACACCAACATCATGCACAAGTTGCTTCACAGTAGTTGTCATATGAGTAGAGTTTCAAACACAGAAGAAATATGGGTACCAAGGAGAGTCATTGTTGACGGAAGAGTTACTATCACTGGTACTCCTTTGAAAGTGCAATGGAAAGATCATGAACAATTTGTTTGATTTGATCTTGACTAATCAAAACAGTAGGAAGGGGTGAATTTTGATTTTGATTGGTATAATGAGTGGAAGATTCTGGAATGTCCG
>UESW01004041.1:23752-37282 GCA_900491605.1 Calamus simplicifolius
AAATTGATTAGGTTGATTGAAGTCGTAATTAAAGAAATTTGGAGGAGAACAAACTGGTGGAGGAGGATCGGATGGAATTAAGTTTGTAGGTTGAGAGATAGTTTTATCAGCAGTTCTGGTTCTAATCTTGGTCCAAATGCCATTACGTTTGGCATAGTCCATACGGTGTAGGGAGTGTGCATTAAAAATGTCAGTGTGACGCAATGATGCACTAGTTTCTCCTTTGAGTTTCACATTGTGAAATTCAAATACGTAAGTGAGAAACATCCCGTATGGCAAGGCGGCTTTGGATCTACCTACAGCTTCTTTCATTATAACCATCATTAATTCTGGAAATCTAAAGGAGTTCCTTCTAATATGTCAAACATTAGTCCTATGTCCCTATCAGTTATGGCATTAAATGAACCGGCACGAGGTGCAAATATCTTTGCAATAATACTGTGTAGCAATCTATTCTCAACATTCAACATGTTAGCATCAAGATTGTCTACATGAGCATTATCATCCTCTAAGCCCAAAATAGAAGCAATTTTAAAGTTTCTTTCGCTAGGAAAATTTATCAAGACACCATCGGATGGAATACCTAGGGCTGACCCTAGCACATCACTATTAAAATTAATTTTAACATTTTTAACAAGTGAAGAAATAGTTCCATCACCAAAACTAATATTTTCATAAAATTCATAAACAAGAGTAGGATAAATAGGTTTCCTAGTAGATAATAGGTCAGTCCAACCTTGAGAAGCTAGGAGATTTCCTATTTTAAATCCCTCTTTTTCTAAGAAACTGAAATCTACTAACCTTCCATTGGAAATAGATCGAGTGGTTAAAGTAGGAAATATAGATCTTGAGGAGGAAGAAGAATTTTTCCGAGGAAGATCCGTTGTGTCTTCTCTTGAGTGAGAACCCTTCTTCTTTGGAGCCATCCTTTTCCTCTACAAGATGGAAGAAGCTTGATGAAAGATAGAGTAAGAAGGAGACGTTTTTGGAATGAGGCGAGTGGAATGAGAAAGTTTTCTTGGTGGAGACGTGAGTCAAGAATTTGGCCCTTATATAGGGAGGATTCAAAAGAGCTAGCTTGTCAGGTGCCTGGATGGTTACCTGGTTAGTTAGCTTTCTTGAATAGTCCCATGATAAAGGTCAAAAGGATAGGTGGCGTGGAATAAAGTGGACAAGCTTTCATGAAAAAGGAATGTGGGTAGTTAACTACCTAGCTAACTTACTCACTAGAAGACAAAAACATTGAGGTCATTCTAAGGAATTTTCATGAAAGATTTAATTGATTAGATGGAATTAGATAATCAATACATTTCAATCAAGATGTCCAATCACAAACAAGTGTCACAAACATGATTACTTAATTAATTAGATGGATCAATCATTCCAAGTTCCATTCTTATTTCATAAAATTTTGATTCATCTAAAGGTTTAGTAAATATATCTGCGAGTTGTTTTTCAGTGTTTACAAATTCCAATACAATGTTGCCATCATTAACATGATCTCTAATAAAATGATGTCGGATTTCTATATGTTTTGTTCTAGAGTGTTGAATAGGATTTTTAGTTAGACAAATTGCACTAGTGTTGTCACATTTTATTGGTATTCCCTTTTGTTTGATACCATAATCCTCTAGTTGCTGCTTAATCCACAAAATTTGAGCACAGCAACTTCCAGCTGCAATGTATTCGGCCTCGGCCGTAGACAATGCTACTGAAGTTTGCTTCTTGCTAAACCATGAGATTAAGTTAACACCTAGGAATTGGCAAGTTCCACTAGTTGATTTTCTGTCTAGTTTACATCCAGCAAAGTCTGAATCGGTGTATCCTATTAAGTCAATGCTAGATTGTCTGTCATACCAAAGTCCTAAGTTTTTAGTTCCATTTAAATATTTAAATATTCTTTTAACAGCAAGCAAGTGTGATTCTTTAGGATTAGCTTGATATCTGGCACACATGCAAACACTAAACAAGATATCAGGTCTACTGGCAGTTAAGTATAACAAAGATCCTATCATTCCTCTATAAAGTTTTAGATCTACAGATTTTTCAGAATTACAAGCATCAATTCTACAAGATGAGCTCATAGGGGTACCGATACTTTTAGATGTCTCCATGCCAAACTTTTTGATCATCTCCTTGATGTACTTGGATTGGCTTATGAAGATCCCGTCATTGCTTTGCTTGATTTGGAGTCCGAGAAAATAATTCAGTTCTCCCATCATACTCATCTCGAATTCTCCCTGCATAAGCTCAGCAAAATCTTTGCATAACGAGTCATTAGTGGCACCAAATATGATATCATCTACATAGATTTGAATAATTAAAATATCATCATTTTGTCTTTTAATAAATAAGGTTGTATCGACATTTCCTCGAATGAATTTATTACTAATCAAGAACTTGCTTAATCTTTCATACCAAGCCCGGGGAGCTTGCTTCAAACCATACAAAGCTTTGTTTAATTTAAATACGTGGTTTGGAAACAAGTGATTTTCAAAACCGGGTGGTTGTTCCACAAATACTTGTTCAGCAATATATCCATTTAAGAAAGCGCTTTTAACATCCATTTGATATAATTTAAAATTCATAAAACAAGCAACAGCAAGAAGTAATCTGATAGCTTCTAATCTAGCAACAGGGGCATATGTTTCATCAAAATCAATTCCTTCTTCTTGATTATAACCCTTAGCTACTAGTCTTGCTTTATTTCTTATTATGTTACCATGTTCATCTAACTTATTTCTGAAAACCCATTTTGTTCCAATAATTTGATAATCATTAGGTCTTTCAATAAGTGTCCAAACATTATTTCTTTCAAATTGATTAAGTTCTTCATGCATTGCATTTAACCAATCAATATCATTCTTAGCTTCATCATAACATTTAGGTTCAATTTTAGAAACAAATGCTAAGTTATTATATGTATCTCTAAATGTCGATCTTGTCCTAATTCCATGAGATATTTCACCAATAATTTGATCTTTAGGGTGACTGTGAACATACCTCCATCCTCTTTCTAAGTCATCATTACCTTGTGAGGCTTCAGGTGGATTAGGATTGCTTTCTTCATTTACCTCTTGTACATCTGATACATCTTTGTCCTTCAAAGTGATGTCTTTGAGTTGATCTTCAATTTCATCTGCATCAACTATACCTTTTCTCTTCCTTAAGGGAAGATCATTAGTTTCATCAAATATCACATGAATAGATTCTTCAACTACCAATGTCTTTTTGTTAAAAACTCTAAAAGCTCTACTATGCAATGAATAACCAAGAAAAATCCCTTCGTCAGATTTAGCATCAAATTTATCAAGATTTGTTTTTCCGTTATTCAAAACAAAGCAGCGACATCCAAAGACATGAAAATAACCGATATTAGGTTTTCTTCCTTTCCAAAGTTCATAAGGAGTCTTTTTCAAAACAGGTCTAATTAATGCACGATTTAAAACATAACATGCAGTGTTAATTGCTTCAGCCCAAAAATATTTTGGGAGATTGCTTTCACACAACATGGTACGAGCCATTTCTTCTAAAGTTCTGTTTTTCTTTCTACTACTCCATTTTGTTGAGGTGTTCTGGGTGCAGAAAAATTATGTTCAATTCCATTTTCATTACAAAAATTTTCAAAATATTGATTTTCAAATTCTTTTCCATGATCACTTCGTATCGATAAAACAGAAGAATTCTTTTCATTTGTAATTCTTTTAAATAATTTTTGAAATGATGGAAATGCTTCATCTTTACTGGCTAAGAATAAAACCCATGTAAAACGAGAGAAATCATCAATTATGACAAAACCATATCTTTTTCCTCCTAGACTAGTTGTTCTTGTAGGACCGAATAAATCCATGTGCAAGAGTTCTAAAGGTCTAGTGGTTGAAATCACATTTTTCGATTTAAAAGATACTCGAGTTTGTTTTCCAAATTGACAAGCATCACAGATTTTATCTTTTTCAAAAGAAAGTTTTGGCAAACCATTTACTAAATCCTTTTTGATTAGTTTAGATAATAGATCCATGCTTGCATGAGCTAGCCTACGATGCCATAACCAACTATTATCAGTTTTATTATTCATAGCAACTAGGCAATCAACATTTCGATCATTCAAATCATTTAAATCAACAATGTATACATTACCATGCCTATGACCAATAAATTTCATATTATCATTTGTAGGATTTTTAACAATGCATAAAGATGATTCAAATGTAACTTTAAATCCTTTATCACATAATTGACTGATACTTAGTAAATTATGCTTTAAACCTTTCACAAGTAAGACATTGTCAATAAAAGTATGAGGTGTGATACCTATTTTTCCAATGCCAATAATTTTTCCTTGGCCATTATCACCAAAAGTAACAACACCTCCATCTTTTGCCTCTAAAGTGATGAATTGAGACTCATCACCCGTCATGTGTCTTGAACACCCGCTATCCAAGTACCATTGTCTTTTAGTTGCTCGGGTTGCAAGACACACCTGCATACACAATTTTAAGTTTTGCTCTTAGGTACCCAAGCTTTCTTGGGTCCTTTCGGGTTAGTTAAAATAGTTCCTTTTGGAACCCATATTTGTTTAACTTTGTGTGTGTGACAAGTATATGCTTTGTGTCCAAATTTACCACATTTAAAGCAAGTAATTCTAGTTGAATCATCAGCATGCACATAAATATTTTTCAAAAATTTTTGTCTTTCAATAGGATTGTATCCAAGACCAGCTCTATTGTAAACAGCCCTTTGACTATTTAATATCATTTCTAACTTTTCTGAACTCAAAGTAAATTTATCAATAATAGGTTTTAATTTATTTACTTCATCTTTCAAATCTTGGTTTTCCTTTAGTAAAGAATCATTGTTATTTGAAATTCTTTCTTTTTCAAGAGTAAGTTCCTTAATTTCATTTCTCAAGTCTTTATTCTTTGAACTTAATTTAGCAAAATCATCTACAAGTTCATAAAAAGCACCATGCAATTCATCAAAAGTAAAGTCATCTAGAAAGCTAGGACTTACCTCATTTTCATCAGCCATGAAGCATACATTTGCAACTTCAGTCTTTTCTTCTTCTTCCGAACTTGTTGCTTCACTGTCACTCCATGTAGCCAACATAGCCTTCTTCTTTACTTTCTTAAAACCTTTCTTCAACAGTGGACATTCTGGTTTGATATGTCCAGGCTTCTTACACTCATAGCATATAGGAGGTTCACTTCTTTCCTTTTCTTTGCTATGATCTCCTTTGGTGAATATTTTTCTTTTTCCAAATCTTTTTCTTCTCATAAATTTCTTGAACTTTCTAGAGATGAGAGCCATATCATCATCTTTTTCACTCTCACTAGTTTCATCTTCACTTTCCTCATTTTGAACATTACCTTTCAATGCCATGGTCCTTCTCTTCTTTGAATCGTCTTCATCAATGTGTTGACGTTGTTGTAGTTCATGAGTCATCAAAGATCCGACCAATTCTTCAAGTGATAGATTGTTGAGGTCTTTTGCTTCTTGTATAGCTGTGACCTTGCTTCCCATGATCTAGGCAAAGATCTCAAAATTTTTCTCACAAGATCACTGTTAGCATAAGACTTACCCAAGCTTTTAAACCATTAATAATGTCGGTAAATCTAGTAAACATATCAGTGATATTTTCAGATGAATCCATTTTAAATAGTTCATACTTATGAACAAGCATATTAATTTTGGATTCCTTGACTTTGTTAGTACCCTCATGGGTAACTTCAAGTCTATTCCAAATCTCTTTAGCAGACATGCATGTAGATATACGATTAAACTCATTTGCATCAAGAGAACATAAAGAACATTCATTGCTTTTGCATTTAATTGAGCTAATTTCTTATCTAGCTCATCCCATTCAGATTCAGGCTTTGCAATATCAATATTATCAATCTTAACAGTGGGTGTGTGAGGTCCATTAATTATGATTCCCCATAAATCATAATCAAGTGCTTGAATGAATATTTCATTCGTGCTTTCCAATAAGTGTAATTTGTTCCATTGAACAAAGGTGGTCTATTAGTTGACTGTCCTTCGGTCAACATAGATCCCATTTGGATTACTACTGATCTTTAGCTCCAAGCTTATCAAAGCTATAGGAATCAAGAGCACCTGGCTCTGATACCACTTGTTGCCCAGATGTAGTAGCCCAAGAGGGGGGTGAATTGGGTATTTTAAAAATTAATTCAATGGATGATATTGACTAACGCAGATATGTGCTTAATCAAAAGTTAATTTGCAGCGGTGTAGTGGAGTGCACAAAATAGAAAATACACATATCAATCAAACACAAACACAACATGGTTTATAGTGGTTCGGTGCCAAACTCGGCTCCTACATCCACTCCCCAAAACCCTTGGGAATTTCACTAATCGTATCACAACGATTACAACCCCTAGCCTTCCCCGGCTAGTCCTCTTGTTTTCACGGCACAAGGCAGCCAAATCCCCTAGCCTTCCCGGCTAGTCCTCTTGTTTTACTGGCACAAGGAAGCCAATCCCCTAGCCTTCCCGGCTAGTCCTCTTGTTTTACTGGCACAAGGAAGCCAATCAAGAAACTAGGGTTATCTCTAACCCTAATACAAGATTTATCAAAGAATAACAGATAGCTCCAAATATGAGCAGATATTCAAATAAGAACTTTACAATTTTTAGAAGCAATAACCAGCAGCAAATGTAGAATGTCGACGCAGCTGAGATTTGAATCTTGCTTCAAAGGCTTGGAAGATTTTTGAGCAAGTGTTGAAGGATGAAACTTCGCAGCACAAAGACTTGCTTCTCAAGATCCGAAAGTTGTAAGCAATAAACACTCTCTTTTGATTTCTTTCTTTTCTCTCTTTTGTATTCTTGATGTGTCAAAAAATGTAAGAGATTCGTCAAGGTTTTCTTCTGAACATCTGTATTTAAACCAATCAAAAAACTATCCGTTAGATTCATTGGTAAATAGAAGAAAAGAAAAACGGGAAGAAATAAAACCGTTTGAAATATTTTCCCAAATGATGAAAGCATTAAACCCATTGCTAGTGAGGGATTCCTGTCCATAATCAAAAGGAAACGGTCAGCATTCATCAAAATAGAAATGAGAGAGAGAAAGAGCATTAAATGAGAGAGAGAGAGAGGAAGCATTTAAACAGAGTTGGCTGAAATAAATTTTCAGCAACTCCCTTCAAGAAGTCATGCGGCCCATGGAGGAAAAAGAGGGAAGAGCAAATGCTAAAGCTAGCTAACCAAGCTAGCTAACTCCCAAAGTTAGCTATCTAGCTAGCACCAAGAGCCACGGCAAGAAATCAGCAGAGAGGAGAATAAAAATAGTTAGCTCTTTAGTTAGCTATAGAAAGGTGCATGAGGCCATGTAAAAAGATAGTTAGCTATATAGCTAACTCAATTCAAACAATTCATGCGGCTAGGATGAAAGGACTTAAAAATAGTTAGCTTATAAGTTAGCTCCCAAAGGGAACCATGAAAAGATGGTTAGCTTGTAAGCTAGCTTTCTCAATAAAAGCTACGGGAGATGGTTTCATGAAAAAAAGGAAATCTTATCATCCAGCTAACTCATAAGTTAGCTATCCATAAAGGTGTGAAGCCATGATAAAAAGATAGTTAGCTTGTGAGCTAACTAGATAAAAAGCAAATCCTACCATGCAATAAAGTAGTTAACTAGTTAGTTAGCTAGATGTAAAGTTAACTCTATTCATGACAAAAGTAGCTAACTAGATAGCTAACTCCCAAAGATGCTTTTCATGAAACGTAGCAAGGAGGAATGCTTGGACAAGTTAGCTACCTAGCTAACTCTTTTTATCATACTCACTGCCAAGGGAAAAACGCCCAAAACAAGCTAGCTCTCCAGCTAGCTGGATTTTAAACCCATTCGGCCAAGAGAAAGTGGAGAAAAAGTTAGCTAACTTGTTAGCTAGCTAGAGAGGATTTTCATGCAAACATCCCAAGACAAGCTAGCTCTCCAGCTAGCTAGATAGAAGCACCATTCGGTCAAGAAATCTGCAGGGAAAAAGTAGTTAGCTCCAAGTGTTATATAGCTAGCTACATGACCTAACCAGCTAGCTCCCTAGCTAGCTGATTCCAAGAAGTGTTCGGCCAAGTGGAAAAAATCAGCAATAGATAGCTAGCTTGCAAAGGAAAACAGCTAACTGATGGAAGGAACAAGCTAGCTTCTAAGACAACTCTATTTATGCATGGTTCGGCTAGGCTCATTGTGAGTGGGAAATAAATTAGCTAGCAAGTAGGGAAAGCTAGCTAAGAGGAGAAATAAGGTAACTCACATATTCATGCAATAATTCTAAGCAATTAAAGAGTCAATTAAATGTTTTGTAATCATCAAAATCAATTCAAGGGTTAACAATCTCAACAATCTCCCCCTTTTTGATGATGACAAAAACATACAAAATTATTAAGCATAAATCATTCAGCATACATAATCAGCATTCAAAATATAATCTCCCCCTGAATATATTAATCTCCCTTGAATATATGAAGTGATTCTTCTCCCCTAAATTTTAATTTATGTACATTATTCTTCTCCCCCTTTTTGTCATTGATCAAAAAGACGAATTTTCAGAATAAGCAATAATTCAACACAATTTATGAAGAGAAGATGCAATATATTAATTCAAGCATAGTTCATAATTCAGTCATTCATAGAAAACTTATTACAATATATCAAGCAGAAATCATAATTCAGTCATTCATAGAAAACATATTACATGACATGCAACATAGATTTTTGAACTCGGGAGTTAAGGAAGAGGCAAAACTCGACACCCGGCGACCGGCGACGATGCGAGGCTTTCCTCTGGAGTTAGGGCAGAGGTGGAACTTAGCACCCGGTGATGATGTGAGGCTTTCCTCGTTAGTTAGGTTGAAACTCCGTTAGGATAGAGGCAGAAGAGTTAGGGCAGAGGCTTCGAGATAGGGGAGAGGCATATTCGTTGGAGCTAGGGCTAGAGCTAGGGCTAAAGCGAAGGAGACAGCGGAGAGAAGTGTTCGGCCAGATCGAGTGACGAAAGTGGATTTACATCTTCAAGAGCCTTTCCCTTCCATCGGGTTTAGATCGTTTTCCTTTCCCTATGATTTTAATAAAATCATAGGGAAAGAGGGCTTTGCCTACGAGTTAATTAAACTCGTAGGCAAAGGGCTTAGCCTATATCAAGGAAAAAAAAGTCCCCTTTTCCTACGAATTTAGTGAAAATCGTAAGGAAAGGCTAACATTAAAAAAAGGCTAATATGAAAAAAAATTTGGTTGATACTTTTGCCTCCAAAAAAATTAAAAAAATTAAAAAAAAAGATAGCCTTTCCCTACGATTTTTAGAATTCATAAGGAAAGACTTTTTCTTTTTCAACAAATATTTTACCAAAATTACCTGGCAAATATTTTGATTCGAAACCTTTCCCTACGATTTTCACTGAAATCGCAAGGAAAAGTAGACTGTCCCTGCGATTTTGATGAAAATCATAGGAAAAACCTTTCCCTACGAGTGTTTGAAAATCATAGGAAAAAGCTACTTTACAGGAAAAGATTCCCTTTTTCTATAATTTTTGTGAAAATCATAGGGAAAGGATACCTTTCCCTATGATATTTAGAAATTGTAGGGAAAGGCTTCCAATTTAAATTTTTTTGCCCGATGCTTTTGCATGCAAACCTTCTTAAAAGCATTTTTTATTGTATAAAAAAATAAAATAAAAAATAATGATAGTTATCAATATATTTTTGTTATTAAAATTATAAAAAATAAAAATAATGATGATGGTCAATGATATTTTTTTATTATAAATTTTAAAAATAAAATAAAAATTATATTTTTTTTTATTTTTAAAAGAAATGACAACCATCCAAAACTATAGTTTTAGATGGATGTTTCACATTCTAACTACATGGATGGCAAGGATGCTTTACTGGACGGCGGTAATAATAAACATGGTTAGCCATTTTCATTTTGTCAGCCACTCAGATAATTGCGAGCAATATCACTGTAAAAAAAAAAATTGCATATAGAATATGGCTCAACAGGACCCATCCAGATTAATTTTAATAGCAGCATAATCAAAATCGGATTCAAGACCCCACAAGGATGGATGCTGAGGTTTTGCGCCATCGAACCTTGGAAGCTGGGATTTGGGATGGAGCACTGGGGTATGGGAGGGGCGCTCAAGGGTCGGAACAAAGGGGCAAAGGCCGAAATTGATTGAGGTAGCGATGTCATGGCAGTGGGGTTCAGATTGAAGTTGGGTTTAGGATTAGTATTCAAAGGTGAATTGGGGTTAGGGTTTTCGGCAATGGCGGCGAAAGGAAGAGTGGAGGAAGGAGGGGAAAGAGAGGAAGGATCGAAAAGGACCATCAGGAGGTAAGAAAAGTCTTTGTGCAACGGACTCTGATGTACAAAGCGCACACCGGGCATAGCCATTGGCCATGTGCCCATGCGAGCGCACGTGCCATGGCCCATTAGGTTGCGATGCCCCTACATGCGCGCTTGCACGGGTGCGCGCACACTTTGTACACCGAAGTTCGATGCACAAAGACTTTTCCTAGGGGGTAAGGTTTAGGAAGCTTTTCCTTTGGACCTTTGTCTATGATTTTTATGAATGTCATACGCAAATAAAATCTTTGCCTACGATTTTTAATTTATCATAGGTAAATGTCTACAGCCTTTTCTTACGATTTTCACAAAAATCGTAGGAAAAAGTTTAGAATAAAAAATTATTATATGAAAGATCTATAGCCTTTCCCTATAATTTTTACGACAATCGTAGAATAAAGGTCTACAGTTTTTCCCTACGATTTTCACTAAAATTGTAGGGAAAGTGTTTCCCTATGATTTTTGTGAAAATCATAAGGAAAGACTTTTTTAGAAAAATATTGGCGAATAATTTTGCCTCCAAAAATTTGTTGATCAAGAAAAAGCCTTTCCCTATAATTTTAGTAAAAAACTATCATGAAAATCGTAGGGAAAGTTTTAGAATGATAATATTTCAGGGAAAGGTCTACATCCTTTCCTTACAACTTTTACTAAAATCGTAGGAAAAGTGTTTTCCCTACGATTTTTGTAAAAATCATAGGAAAATTTTTTTCAGAAAATTATTAGCGGATAATTTTGCCTTCAAAAATTTGTTGATCAAGAAAAAGTCTTTCCCTATGATTTTCAAAAATCGTAGGGAAAGGTCCAAAGCCTTTCCATAAAAATCATAGGGAA
This sequence comes from Calamus simplicifolius, assembly GCA_900491605.1. NCBI lineage: Eukaryota > Viridiplantae > Streptophyta > Magnoliopsida > Arecales > Arecaceae > Calamus > Calamus simplicifolius. The sequence continues at coordinate 34,956 of UESW01004041.1, forward strand.
AGAAATTTTCAAAAAAATATTGGCGGGTTATTTTACCTTCAAAAATTTGTTGATCTAATCCCTATGATTTTCACTAAAATCATAGGCCAAGGTTTTTGCCTTTCCCTATGATTTTGGGTTTTATCGTAGGGAAAGTATTTTTAAAATAAAAAAAATATTTTTATATTATACATTTTTTTACTAAGGAATCTTTGCCTATAATTTTTAAAAAATCGTATGGAAAGATATCTTTTGCCTATGATTTTAAATTTGTAGGAGCAAAAATCGTAGGCAAAAGTTATTTTTCTTGTAGTGACATTCATCAAGTGTATTCTCTTCAAATCCAAAAAAATGCAACGAAATCATGAAACCTAAGAAACCATTGTCTTAAGCTAGCTTAACTTCGTTTATGGATTTCTTTAATTTGAATACTAGTTATTCTTTACTTTTTTTTCAAATACTTTTACATGTTTCATATAAATCTCTTCCTCTAGATTCTTGCTTAAAAAATGTCATTTTTATATCTATTTAATGTAGCTTTAAATCAAAATGAGCTGTTAAAGTCATAAATATTCTAAAGAAACCTTTCTTTACATCTATTCTAAAGGAAACTAGAGAAAATGTTTCATTATAATTGATTCCTTCCTTTTGACAAAATCCTTTAGCTATCGGTCTAGCTTTGTATCAGTCAATATATATTACCATTAGAGTCTCATTTGGTTTTAAAGATCCATTTACATTTCATTGGAGTACTTCCCTTGGTTAATTCAATCAAATCCTAAACTTGATTCTTATTCATGGAAGCCATTTCATCTTTTATTGCATCCATCCATTGAGTTAATTCATTTCTTCTCATGGCTTGTAAAAATGTTATTGGATCTTCTTCAATACCAATATCATAATATTGTTGTTGCAAGTATATAACATAGTCATTTAGAAGAGCAAGTTTTCTTTCTCTTTGAGATCTTCTCTCAAGTCTTTTGAATTTATTATACACTATAAGAATTTTTGGTTTTAGTGACACCACAAATACGCGTCGCTAAATAGCAATGAAACAACGATGCCAAAAAATTTAGCGATGAATTAGCGACAAACGAAATTAGTGACACAACGAGCCTTGCTGATGCATCACTATTTAGCGATGCCTCATAGAGCATCGCTAATTTGCGATGCCTCATGAGGTGTCGCTAATTAGTGATGCGAGCGCGTGTTGCTGAGATGTGCGTGCACATCTCTGGCGTCAACGCGCATGCATCGCTGGCGCCCGCATGGGTCTAGAGAGATGCTCGCAAGTCACTAAGGCATGGGGGCACTAGCGATGTGCGCCGGCATCGTTGGCACCTGCACGTGCCTAGCGACACGCATGCCCCCGATTAGCGATGCGCATTGCGTCACTAATCTGTGACTAGTGTGCGCATCTCCCCTTGGGCCACACGTCAGAACCCTAGTTATAACGCGCAGCCCTTCTTTCACATGCCCTGATTCCCCTCCCCACGCCGCCCTTTTGCTCGCTACCCCCTCCTCCTAGGCACCCCGCGGCCCCCCTTGCCCTCGCCTCCCCCCCTCCCCCGCCAAACCCCCTCGCTCCCCGTCCCTTGGCATGTTCCCCTCGGCCCACCTTGCCCCCAGCTCCCTCCTCCCTCGCCGGCTCTCTACCCCTGGGCCGGTTCACCCCAGCCCTACTGGCCCCCCCCTCTCCCACCCCCCCCCCTCGGCCCAGGGCCCCTCCCCCCTGGCTGTCCCTCTACCCCTCCCCTTAGCCTCGGCCCCCTCTCTCCCACCCTTGGCCAGTTCCCCCCGACCCCCCCCCCCCTTCCCCCTTCGGTCCCGACCCCCTCAACCCTCCCTCTCTCCCCCCTCGGCTTTAGCCCCCTTCCCCCCGCACCCCCCCCCCTTCCTTGGCTGATTCCGCCCCGATCCCCCTTCACCCCCCCCCCCCCCCTCCTTGGTCAGTTCTGCACCAGCCCCCTCAGTACCCCTCTCCCCCCCCCCCTCACCCCCCTGCACACTCGGCCTCAGCCCCGGCCCCCCTGCAGTTACCCCTGGCACGCCCATAGTTGGCAACCCTCCCTGTCTGTAGATTCCTTCCACCTGCTTAATTCCTCTATCCCGTCGTTGCCTCCCTGTCGATCTTTTCGCCGTCACCTCCCTTCCGGTCTATATTGTTGATAAGAGGTATCATGTGCATTGTAAATAATTTTATATTATATATTTGATATAAATTTTATGGCATTAAAATATGTTATTTCTATGTCAGTTATATGCAATGTTATATATTAATTATTGATTATATAAGTTAATTATTTTTGATTAATATGTTGTATGATATTGAAAAATTTTAAAAAAAA
>UESW01004041.1:37703-230178 GCA_900491605.1 Calamus simplicifolius
AGAATCAAGCCATCAGGGGGTAGATACAGTTTATGAAATAATAGAGAATTACAATGTGGCAGCAGAAAATTATGATATGGGAGCTAAAAATTATATTCAATATGACAACTTAAATCAATATGAAGAAATGGTGATGGATGCAAAGGGTTCGAGCTTAAATCAGGGTACTTTTATGAAGAACCAAATATGGAAAGCCAACATTTCTATGACATGCTAGGTGCTGCAAATGAACAATTATGATCTGAGTGTGAAACTCATTCGCAATTAGCTATAGCAGCTTAGTTGCTAAACATTAAGGCTGAACATCACTTATTTGAAGTGGCATTTGATTCAGTTTCTAGATTAATGAAGAAGGTACTACCATCTGATAATGTTGTGACTGATACAATAAAACAAAAAATTATTGCATGGACTTGGTTTACCTATTCAGAAGATTGACTACCGCAAGAATAATTCTTGCTTTATTGGGGTATAAATGTAGATGTGGAGTTTTGTAAAGTTTGTGATGAACTCGATTTATGAAAAAGAGAAGTTCAACTAGGATGAGACCTATGACTTTCAAAAAAAATGCATTACTTTCTACTGGTACCATGATTGCAAAGAATGTATCAATCAAAGGTTATAGCTTCAAATATGAGATGGCATGCAAAACATGAAGAAGAAGAGAGTGTTATGCTCCATCCGTCATAATCTATAGCATAAAAGCATTTTGATGTGGGATGTGCCAAGCAAAAGATTTACATAGAGTAATGATTCATATTTTAAGATATTTTACTTTCAAAATGAGTAAGAATAAACTAAGGATGAATATGCGAAGAGTAAAGTAACTACCCGCAGAACACGATTCACTATGTAATAAAGGAAACAGGATCTTAAGGTTGAGAAACCACTACTTAAAACATGCTATTTCTTCAACAAAATAGAACTTATAGAAGGGATGGGTCTGATTACCAAGCAATGATGGTCTTTGTCCTAAAAGATTGGGTCACACAGATTTCGGAATGAGCGCCTGAAAGACGAAGCTATGCTACCACAGATGTTTCGGCCTTCCTTCAAATAGTTCTGAGATAAGGAGGACTTCATCTAAGGATTGTAGCACCTTGGCATCTTAGGGCTGGGATGCTTGAAATAGGTATTTATTGGGCCTCTCATCCTCTCCCTCATGGAGTGTCAATGCTTAGGAGTATATGAAAATAAAAGAAGAAGACTCTTTTTTATTAATCATCAACTGTTCTTTACAAGAAAAAGAGATATTTTTATAATAAATCCTAACCCTTGAATTATATGAAAAAAAGAGAATAAGGGCGCCATATTATTTTTAAATAAGGAGATAGGCGGCAACTTGGAACAAGAAAAAAAGATATATCTTTTCAAATAAAGAGATAGGCGACATCTTGAAACAAGAAAAAGAGATCAGGAAATAACTTTCTCAAATAAGGAGATAGGCAGCATCTTGAAATAAAGAAAAGAGATCAGAGGATGGCGCCATATCCTGCTTTCCATAAGGAGTGGGCGATAAGTCACCTTCCATAGGGGGCTTATTTGCTTCCTTTTATGCTGAGATGACTTCATGAAAATCTTGGGATGCTCTAATTGAGTAAATGATGTCTACTTGGACTAGAATTTCATGTCGGAGCTTATTTGCTTCCTTTTATGGTCTTGGATCTTTAATTTCTTATACTTTGACTCAATAAATCTTGACCTTACTCAAATAAAATTATGGACTCATACTTGACTAAAATTACTGGACTCATACCGATAAAATTTGATTACAGGACTTAAAGTCAAACCAACATAAAGTAAAAAATTTATAATGAATCTCGACTCAAATGATTAGACATGAATCAAAAGTCTAACTACATTAATCAAAAATTCATAATGAGCTTAGTAACCTCTGTCTGATCCTAGTGCCTGCATCATATTTTAATAATATGCATCCTAATTTTTTATTTGAGAAAAGAAATGTCAGGCTTGCTCTATGCACAGATGGATTTCAACCATTTGATAATCTGGATAGCAATACTCTTGCTGGCCAATAATTGTAATTGTGCTTATTTTACCCCCTGGCTATGCATGAAAGACTCTTTATGTTTTTGAAAGTGCTAGTACCAGGGCCATCAAATCCTAAAGGGAAGATAGATGTCTTTTTGTAACCCTTAATTTCGGAGCTAAAATTATTATGGCCAGAAGGAGTTATGACCATGATATTTTAGTGAAGCAGAATTTCATTATGAAAGCAGCCCTAATGTGGACAATTAGAAAATTTTTGGCATATGCCATGCTTTCTAGGTGGAGCACTGCTGGCCGTTTAGCTTGCCCTTATTGCATGAAGAATTTAGATGCTTTCACATTGCCTAGAAGTGGTAAGCAATCATGGTTTGATAATCATAGAAAGTTTTTGCCATCTAGGCCCTCATAAGGACACCGTGATCAAAAAAGATGCAACACCTATTGTGATCGGGCAAGAAATATTACAGTGTATTGAGCAATTTGGGTTGATGAATGTTTTGGAAGATGGTGCAGATACAATAAATTGTTAGATATATATAAGCATGGCTACAGGAAAAAAGTATTTTTTGAGAGTTGCCATATTGGAGCACAAATCTAATTTGACATAATCTTGATGTGATGCATAATGAAAAGATTTTTTTGAAAACATATTTTATACGGTGATAAATGTTCTTGAAAAGACAAAGGATACTATTAAATCAAGAGAGGAACTTAATCAGTATTGTTGGTGCCCTGAACTTGCAAGATTAGCTATTAATGGTAAATATCCAAAGGCTTTCTACACATTTGATAGGAATTCAAAAGTCGTACTGTGTGATTGGTTGAAAGGATTAAAATTTCCTAATGCATATGCTTCAAACATGGGTAGATGTGTGGACATGCATAAGTTAAGGGTTTTTTGCATGAAAAGCTATGATTGCTATATTTTTATGCAACGATTGATAATCATAGCATTTCGTGAATTACTGCCTACCAATGTGTGAAAAGCATTAACAAAGATCATTATATTTTTTAAAGAGCTAACAACAAGAGTTATTAGAACTAATAACAGGAAAGACTTGAAGAAGAGATTCCAAATATTTTATGTAAATTGGAATAGATTTTTTTCAAGTTTTTTTAATTACATAGAACATCTATCTGTTCATTTGGCATACGAAGCTTGGATTGCTAGACTTGTTCAATATCATAGGATGCACTACTAGAAAAGTGTGATTTATCAAGAAAAAAAATCCCTCACAATTTCAAGAGATTTTTTGATAAAAGAATATTAACTATAAATTTTTTTGATAAAAATATTTTCATGGAAAATCTATCGCAAAATTAATTTTGTGAGGGATATTCTGAGGGATCCTTCAATAAATGGGTTTTTTGTAAAAAAAATGATAAAAAAATCCCTAGGAAAATCTCTCAAAAAATAATTTTGAGAGAGATTTTTTAAGGAATTTATTTTTCATTAATGAGTCCATAGTAAAAGTTTTTTATGAAATAATTTTCTCAAAAAATCCATCGCAAAATTAATTTTGTAAGAGATTTTGCAATGAATTTTTTGATAAAAAAATATTAACTGTAAAATTTTTTGATAAAAATATTTTCTTAGAAAATCTAACAAAAAATTAAGTTTGTAAGTGATTTTTTGAGGGATATTTCTATTATAAATGGGTTCTTTCTAAAAAAAAAAAAATCCTAGGAAAATCTCTCATAAATTAATTTTGTGAGTCATTTTATGAGGGATTTACTATTCATTAATGAGTCCTTAGTAAATTTTTTGATGAAAAAATTCTCTCAAAAAATCCATTGAAAAATTAATTTTTTAAGAGATTTTACGATGATTTTTTTTTTACAAAAATATTAACTATTAATTTTTTTTTAAAAAAATTTTCTCGATAAATCTATCAAAAAATTAATTTTACGAGGGTTTTTTCAAGGGATATTTCTATCATAAATGTGTTCTTTCTAAAAAAAAACTGATAAAACAAATCCCTAAGAAAATCTCTCAAAAATTAATTTTATAAGGGATTTTCCAAGGGATTTATTTTTCATTAATAGGTCCCTAGTAAATTTTTTTATGAAAAAATTCTCTCAAAATATATTAACCCTAAAATTTTTTGACAAAAAATATTTTCACAGAATATTTCTCATAAATTAATTTTAAGGGATTTTTTGAGGGATCTTTGGGTTCTTTGTAAAAAATATTTCTGATAAAAAATTATTAGGACAATCTCTTGAAAATTAATTTTGTGAGGGATTTTTTGAGGGATTTTTTTCATTAATGAGTCCTTAGTAAAATTATTTGATAAAAATGTTCTCTCAAAAAATCTCTTGCAAAATTAATTTTGTGAAGCAAATTTTTACCAAAAAATTTAAACATAAAATTTTTTGAAAAAAAATTTCTCAAAAATACCTTATAAATTAATTTAGTAAGGGATTTTTTGAGGGATTCTTTCTTTTGATAAAAAAATTCTAGGTAAATCTCTCAAAATTAATTTTGTGAGGGATTTGGTTTTCATTTATTGGTCCTTAGTAAAATTTTTTAATAAAAAAAATCTCATAGAAAATCCCTCATAAAATTAATTTTGCAAGAGATTTGGCGAGAGACTTTTTGATAAAAAATTAACTTTAAAATTTTTTGATAAAAATATTTTATTAAAAATTTGTTTAAAATTTAATTTTGTGTGGAATGTTTCTATCATAAATGGGTTCTTGTAAAAAAAATTGATAAAAGAAATCCCTACGAAAATCTCTTAGAACTTAATTTTGTGAGAAATTTTCTAAGGGATTTATTTTTTATTAATGGGTCTTTAGTAAATTTTTTTTATCAAAAAATTCTCTCAAAAAATTTCTTGCAAAATTAATTTTGTGAGGCAAATTTTGACGGCTTTTTTAACAAAAAAATATTAACCCTAAAATTTTTTGACAAAAAATATTTTCTCAAAAAATCCCTTATAAATTAATTTTATGAGGGATTTTTCGAGTGATCTTTATTTACTAAATGGGCTCTTCGTAAAGAAAATTTTTGATAAAAAAATTCAAAGGAAATCTCTTGAAATTTAATTTTGTGACGGATTTTTTGAAGGATTTGTTTTTCATTAATGGCTCCTTTGTAAAATTATTTGATAAAAAAGTTCTCTCAAAAAATCCCTCGCAAAATTATTTTTTAAGGCAAATTCCAATGGATTTTTTGATAAAAAATATTATCCTTAAAATTTTTTAATAAAAAATATTTTCTCAAAAATCCTAGGAAAATCTCTTATAAATTAATTTTGCAAGGGATTTTTTAAGGAATCTTTCTATCATAAATGGATTCTTTATAAAAAAATTCTAATAAAAAATTCATAGGAAAATCTCTCAAAAATTAATTTTGTGAGGGATTTCTTTTTCATTATTGGGTCCTTAGTAAAATTATTTGATGAAAAAATTCTCTCAAAAAAGGCAAAAATCAAGGCAAAAAAAATATTAACCATAAAATTTTTTGACAAAAAATATTTTCTCAAAAAATCCCTCATAAATTAATTTTTCGAGGGATTTTCCAAAGAATCTTTCTTTTGATAAAAAAAATCCCTAGGAAAATCTATCAAAAAATAATTTTATAAGAGATTTTCTGAGGGATTTGTTTTTCATTAATGAGTCCTTAATAAATTTTTTAATTAAAATATCTCTCAAAAAATCCCTCGTAAAATTAATTTTAGAAGTAATTTGCCGAGAATTTTTTTCTCATAAATGTAAATGCGTTCAAAAAAATTCCTCTTAAAATCTCTCAGAAACCTTTCGGCGGAGATTCCCTCGAAAATCCCTTGAAAACTTTGCTGTCCTCGAAAAATCTCTCAAAAAATTACTTTTATGATGTATTTTATAGAAAACTTTCTGTTTTTTAGTATTTTTTTTTCATAAAACATATTCCCTCTAAATATCTCTCGGAAATTCTTTTAAAAGAAAATTTTTGGGCAATTTTTTCCTCATAAATTACTTTTGTATTCATAATATAAGAAAAATTATGTGGCAATCAATCCGATCGATGGTATTGGAGGAGCCAAAAGAATTAGATCAAATACCGTATAAGAAGGTGGCCACGTATGTGAGGGAAGAGCTTTGGCTATATAATGCAGCCACTGGCAAGGATGATAATCCTTTGCCCATATTGACCTAGAAAACTCTACGTAAAATTGTTTGCACTTTGCTCTAGGCGCCATGGCCATGGATTGATGAAGCATGTTTAATCATCATCCCCACAGGGATTGACCCCAACCCACGCACAACGTCTCGGTTCCTTAATTGATCAGGTTATCAATCTTGTCACTAGACCCAAACCTAGTCTAATAAAAAATCAGCTCGTGTTCATGATCAAATTTAGTGAATAAGAAAAGTCTTGAAAGCAAAAGAACAAAATATATAAATAAAAATAACATCTTTATTGTTATACAAAGAAAAGCAACATATATGAACAAGTATGTGACTATACTATATGATCATGGAAATAAATAACTAAGATCATAGAGGTCTTCATCATGTGCCTAGTCACCCATTTTTAGCTCTTGTAATGGGTGTGAACTGCTTGCATAAAGCCAATTGCCATGCTCGACTTTTTGACAATTTGGGCATTGTGTAACCCCTTTAGCATTAAATGCAGAACCAATACAATCTGAACAATTTATTAAAGCAACAATAATGAGTAATTAGAGAATCATCATTGTTGTAAGTTTTTCTAAATTACCTAGATATGAACGAACATCTTGCCAACCACATATTTATTCATTGCGATGAATATATGGATAGAGGAATGACAAGTAACATGCAAACAAAATATCCAATTTTAAAGCCTCACAAGGATTAACAAGTCCAAAGGAGTCAAAGTTAAATTGGACTATAGATAGATAATGCAAACTGATAATGTAAACTTTTGAACCACGTGATTTGATATAGTGCATTGAATATATATTATTGTTGATAATTATAGAAAATGTTATGAAAGGTGAAAAGACATTAATGGATGAGAATAAAATAATGATTATTCAATAAAAAATAATTCACATACAAATGATATGTTGCCTAAATTATTAAAATATGCATTAAGTTATAGCTATATAGAAGTTTAATAATTTTTTTTTCTATTTCTCTGCTTGTTAGGACTTGATCAAATTCAAGTAAAAATTATATATTACTAAAAGAGCATAAAAAATAGTGACTTTATATATTAATAAATTATTTAAATAATTTATGAAGGGATTTAAATGGTTAATAAAATCTTGATAGTTTTTCCAACTAATATTTCTTTTAAAAAAATCTCCCATAAAAAAATCTAAAAAATCTCCCATAGATGAAACAAAAAAATATTGTTTTAGTTTTTTTTATAAAATAAATTTATAATAGATAGATAGAAGGATTTGAACCTGAAACCTTAAAAAGAGTACTACTCACTATCATAGCCGCTACAACCCAAGCTTTTTCTTTTATTCATAAAATTGTTGTGAAAATATTTAAACACTATAAATCCTCTTTTTTAGAAAGATGAAACAAAAAAATCTTGTTTTAATTTTTTTTAAAATAAATTTATAATTGGTAGATAAAAGGATTTGAACCTGAAACCTTAAAAAGAGTACTCACTGTCATAGCTACAACCCAAGCTTTTCTTTTATTCATAAATCTGTTGTGAAAATATTTAAACACTATAAATCCTTTTTTATAAATAAAGCTTAAAACCCCTTGAATTGCCACTGCCCAGCACCCATTTTTATTTGACTGCCCAGTGCTCATTTTTATTTGACCATCACACTTCCCTCTTCTCCTTTTGAGCGATTGAGATACTTGGGTATGAGCAAATAAAGTAATTTTTTTTTGAATTATTTTGTTCTTTGGATATTTCTTCTTTCATTTTCTTTTTTATTTCATTCAATTTTTTTGGAGATCGTTGGGGAAGGTGTAACGACCCGGGCCCACGGGCCTATTTCGTTACAAGAAAGCAAGACGGATAAGGTCCACACCAACTTGGGCCATCACAGCCCAAAAAGGATCCAATTGGTACTTGTTCATCTTTCTTAACTAGTTATAAACCATACAATCAATTCCAATTTTTAATGTGGGACTATTAGGAGGGGCATCACAATCTACTCCCCTTACAGAGGCGACGTCCTCATCGCCAGGGGCAATTGATCACAACCACAGACAGGCAAGATTCTAGAGGTGGCCCCCACAGGTTCAAGAGGTGGCTCCCATCCCCCATGGATGTAGCACTTTGCCCTGTGTGGCACTTAGCTCCTGCACTTTCCGACTGGTGCGTGGCTTTGATACCATATTGTAACAACCCGGGCCCACGGGCCTATTTCGTTACAAGAAAGCAAGATGGACAAGGTCCACACCAACTTGGGCCACCACAGCCTAAAAAATGATCCAATTGGTACTTGTCCATCTTCCTTAACTAGTTATAAACCATACAACCAATTCCCAATTTCCCAATGTGGGACTATTAGGAGGGGCATCACAGAAAGAGATCACGAGGGAGATGGATGGGTTTTGGGAGGGATGGGAAGGTTTTGGAAGGAGTGGCCCACATGCCATAGTGGGAGAGATCAGTGGGTTTTGGAATAGAGAAAAAAGAACTGAAGCCATGTCATGTCGTGTGGTGAGGAAAAATGGATCCGATGAGCTGCTACTGTGCCGAGGCTTGGCAGCCTCACGCGCCTCCTCGAATGGCCACTCCGATGAAGGGAGTGGCCGAAGAATTGAAGAGAGGGCCGTCTGGCGGTCCTCCTCTGCACAGGAGCTGAACTGGCTCCTGCATATTTGTTTAGGCTCAACGGTGTGCCCGCCTACTTGCTGAGCCCAAGCCTCAGGCAGGAGCCTCCATCAGAGCCCAAGCCTTGGGCAAGAGCCTCCACCGGCACCGTGAAGGCATCTGATGGGGCTCGACCAACCTTCCCCAATCGACCATGCCACTGCCACAATGAAGACAGTGGTGGGAGGAAGAACAAGCAGGGGAAAAAAAATAAAAAGAAAAGAAAAGAAAAGAAAGAGAAAGAGAAAGAGAAAGAGAGGAGGGGGGTGGCCATCGAGGATTGCTGGTGCGGGGCCGATCGACAGTGGCCAGCTAAACCTCGGGGAGAGCCGATGGTGGCCTAGGCCACCGACCATCTCGCCTGGTTCAAGTGAACCAAGGGAGGAATAAAGGAAAAAAAAGGAGGGCTAGGCATTTCTAAAGAAAAAGGTTAATTAAAAGGAAGGCTGGGCATCCACTGCCTTTTTCTTTTAATTTTTGATCAATTTTTATTATTTATATTCTTCATCCATGTGTTCCATAGAAAAGAGAAAATCAATACCTATAAATGATTAACATGCATTTGTATAGTACATGCATACAAACTCAAAATTAACATGAATTAATTGTTTAGGGTTTTAGGCTGGTTATCAAGAAAACACTCTAAAGCTTTGTTATTATGGACATTTGTCATTATCGTAGTTGGATGTATAATAGACTTTTACCAAACCAAAAGGATTATACAGATGAGTTTCTAATGGGGTTGGGATGGTTTATTCACTTTGCATGCCAACAACCTATATTTTTGAGTGAGAAGAAAATTAGGTGTCCTTGTTTCAAGTGCAAAAACACAAAGTACTTGATTGTAGAGGAAGTAAAGGTACATCTTTATAAAAAAGGTTTCAAACCTGACTACTGGTATTGAACAGAACATGGAGAAATTGAACCAATTGTGTATTATGGTGTTGAACAATTGCAACTTGTTGGTTCAAGTACTACTCAATTTAGTGCTTCTAGTTGTAGTCAATTGAATAATAATGAACAAACCAATAGATATGAAGCCATGATTTTTTATGTTGCTGGTCTGAATTTTGGAGATGTTTATAATAGCAATGTAGATGCTTATCAGAATAGGGATACTCCCAATTATGTGGAGGAGCCTCCAAATAGATAGACTAAAAAGTTTTACGAGATGTTGTATGTAGCATAGCAGCCGCTCTGGTCAGGTTGTACTAATCACTCAAAGTTATTAGTTGTGATTAGAATGATGAGTATCAAGTCTAATAACAATATATCTCAGCATTGTTTTAATCAATTTATGGGGCTTATGAAAGAAATATGTCCTCCCAGTAACTTAATACCTCCTGACTTTTACAAGACAAAGAAATTAGTTTTGAAGCTTGGCCTATCTGCTAGAAAAATAGACTGTTGCTTCATTGGATGTATGTTGTATTACAAGGATGATGAGTCTTTAACTGATTGCAAGTTTTGTGGTCATCCTTGATACAAACCATGTAGGTAGGATGGAAAGTGGGAATCACAGTCAAGTATCTTATAAGAGGATGCATTATTTACCACTTATCCCTAGACTTAAGAGGCTTTACGCCTCGAACAGGTTGGCTGAACACATGAGATGGCATTATGAGAATAGACGAGAACATAATGTTTTGTGCCATCCATCAGATGGAGAAGCATGGAAACATTTTGACCATACATATCCTGAGTTTGTATTAAAGCCAAGAAATGTTAGACTTGGATTATGTGCTGATGGCTTAATTCCATACAGTCTCTCTGCTACACAATACTCCTATTGGCCAGTAATTGTTACGCCTTATAATCTCCCTCCTATTATGTGTATGATAGCTCCATATAAGTTTTTAACCTTGCTCATTCCTGGACCGCATAATCCGAAGATCATGATAGATGTATATTTACAACCATTGATTAATGAATTAAAAGTTCTATGGAATGAGGGTGTAATTACTTATGTCATTTCAAGAAAGCAAATTTTTTTATTAAGGGCTGCTTTAATATGGACAATCAATGATTTTTCAGTATATGGCATGTTATCAGGGTAGAGTACAGCTGGAAAATTAGCATGTCCTTATTGTATGGAGAGAACAAAGGCTTTTCACTTGGAGCATGGGGGTAAAAATACATGGTTTGATTATCATCATCAATTCTTTCCTTTTGATCATGTGTTTAGAAGAAATAAAAATGCCTTCCAAAAAAACTAAATTGATAGATCGGAGCCTCCTCTCAGATTAATAGGGAACCAAGTATGGGAAAAAGTTTATGGATATCCCAAAATAACTAAAATAGGTCCTTGTAAATTTAGTGGATATGGAGAAACTCATAATTGGATGAAAGAGAGCATATTTAATTTGAGAATTACCATATTAAAAGATAAATTTAATCCGACACAACTTAGATGTCATGCACATAGAAAAAAAAGTGTTTGATAATATTTTCAACACTGTTATGGATGTAAAAACAAAACAAAGGATAATGTTAAAGCAAGAATGGATTTGAAAGAGTATTATAGGTGGTGAGATTTGGAGCTCTATGAGTTACCTAATGGAAGGGTGGTGAAACCAAAAGCAAATTTTAGTTTCACACTAGACCAAAAAAGAGTTGTCAATGGATAAGAGGGTTGAAATGCCCGATGGATATGCTTCAAGTCTAGGTAGATGTGTAGATATGAACGAAGGCAAGTTATTTGGTATAAAAAGTCATGATTGCCATGTATTTATGGAACATTTATTGCCTATTATATTTATTGCATTACCGAAACCAATATGGAAGCCTCTTACTAAGTTGAATATATACTTTAGAGACTTATGCTCAACTGTGCTGCAGGTGGAGGAGTTGGTACAAATGGAACACAATATCCCTATCATCTTATGTAAGTTGGAACATATATTTTTACCTAGTTTCTTTGACTCAATGAAACATTTACCTATTACCTACCATATGAAGCACGAGTAGGCAGACCCATTCAATACAGATGGATGTATCCCTTTGAGAGGTAAAGAATAATATTCTATATTTGTTTCAAATCTTTTTCCATATAATCTCTCATATATCACATGTGCTAACATACAATGCTATGTTCTTAGGTTCCTTAATAAGTTGAAAAAAATGGTCAAAAATAAAGCTCGCATTGAAGGTTCTATATGTGTGGCATACTTAGCACAAGAGACTTCTTACTTCTATTAATATTATTTTGAGCCTCACATACATGCTACGAGCATTGGAGCTAATCAAAATGATAGTAGGGAAGAGTATGAAATAAGGTGCCAACCAACTCTTTCAATATTCAGTCAGTTCGGCCACCCATCTGGTCAATGTAGAACACGGTATTTGACTGATGCAAAGCTTACTGTTGGAACATTACATATATTATTAAATTATGATGAAGTGAAGCCATATCTTGAGTAAGTGTCGCATCCTTCTTAACTCCATAAAGAACTTTATACTCAGTCAATGAATCCAATAAAACTAATATTTTATGGTATTTTAGTATGTTTGTGCAGTATATGCATGCTTGCACACCTGGATGTCTTAGTGATGCTCAGATAGATGCATGGATTGAGGTTTCATTTGTATCATGGTTCAAAGATTATGTAAGCTTTAACTTCGTATGCAAATTGAAATTATATGTTCATCTGAAACATAAGTCTAATATATTATTTTGTAATTTATGATTAGGTGCACAATCCATGTAGTGTGATACAAAATCAACACTTGAATGACTTAGCTTAGGGTTCTATGAGAGTAGTAAAAACATGGCCCATGTATTTCATTGGTGGATTCATTCCACACACATGAATATAGTGAGGGCAAAAAAATAATCAATAGTGGAGTATGTGTTTAGAGCAGAGGACATGGTGATAACGAAAGTGATTTCTATGGTATTCTTAAAGAGGTGGTGGAGTTACAGTACCCAAGACAAGGTAAAAAAAATAGTGATGCTATTTTATTGTGAATGGTTTGATCCTAGCATAAATCGGGGGATGAAAGTGCACAAACAATACGATATTATTGAGATTCGACATCATAGAAGGTATCCAAAGTTTAATCCATTCATTCTTACCCAACAAGTGGTGCAAGTATCACTACAAGAGAAGAATAGAATAGCGACGAAACTTAGCGACGGATCTACATTCGTAGCAAATAGCTTTAGAATAGCGATGGATCAGCGAGTAAAAATAATAAAAAATTATTATTTTAGCGATGGACAGTTTCCATCGCTACAAAAAAATTTTAGCGCCAAATTAGCGAGAGAAAATTTTCATTGCCAATAATAGCAACGGAATGTAGCGACGGATCTCCATTCGTAGCAAATAGCTTCGGATCAGCGACGGATCGTGAGTGAAAATAATAAAAATTATTATTTTAGCGACGAACAATTTCCGTCGCTAACAAAATATTTTAGCATCAAATTAGCGACGAAATATATCTGTCGCTAAACTTCGCGACGAATTTTTCCATCGCTATTTGTTAGATCAATTTTTAGATCAATTTTTTATCTCTTCTAGCGACGAAAATTTCTGTTGCTATTTTAGCGACGGAAATATTCCATCGCTATGATTTTTCAAACTCTTATTTCAAAATAGTAGCGACGAAAAAATTCCGTCGCTATATTTTTTAAAAACTAGAACAGTAGCGACGGAAATTTTCCGTTGCTACGTTTACATTTTTTTTAAAACCTGTTTTGAACAGTAGTGACGGAAAACGTTTTCCATCGCTACGGTTTTTTTTTTAAACTGCGTTTTGAATAGTAGCGACGGAAAACGTTTTCCGTTGCTACGGTTTTTTTAACTGCGTTTTGAACATAGCGACGGAAAACGTTTTCCGTCGCTATGGTTTTTTTTTAACTGCATTTTGAACAGTAGCGACGGAAAACGTTTTCCGTCGCTACGGTTTTTTTTTAACTGCATTTTGAACAGTAGCGACGGAAAACGTTTTCCGTCGCTACGGTTTTTTTACCTGTGTTGAACGTAGCGACGAAAAATGTTTTCCATCGCTACGATTTTTTTACCTGTGTTGAACAGTAGCGACGGAAAATGTTTTCTGTCGCTACGGTTTTTTTACTCGTTCCGCCCGATCCGTAAGTTTTCTTTTTTTTCCTTTCTACCCGCGCATCCAGCAACTCTTTCCGCGCGCGGCTAGGTTTTTTTTTTTTCGTTCTTCCCCTCAAACTGCCCTTCCCACCCAGCCCCATTCTTCGCCTCTCTTCCAATCCATTGCGCTTATCTCTCCAATCCTTCTCTTCTCCGCCATGTATCGCACCGCGGCCATCCTTGCCTCCAAAGCTCTGTGAATAGATTGAATAGGCGGCTCGTCTCCCTCCTTACTGAAACCCTCAACCCTAGTAGAAGGGTTGAATCTTCTTCCTTCGGTCCGATCACCGATTCAAGGTTGGTAAACTTCCATTCTCATCTTCTTCTTATTTTCTATTGGCTTGGTTCTTTGTGTTGTAGAAATCTTGGCTTTCCAGTGTTTGTAGAAATGCCTAAAAAAAAGGCACATTCGGGTATGGTGTTGTGGCACCCCCATCCTCTTCCTCGTGTCATATGATTCTCCTTTTTCTCCTCCAGATGGCGTATGAGGGCACCAGGATCCAAGGCTCACCGCTGACCGATGAGAGCAGGTAATGCAAGACAAACAATCCCTTCCCAAGCTTCTAATTTATATTCGCGATTCTGTTAATTATGGTATCAACCCAAGACAAACAAGGTAATGCAAGACAAAACAATCCCTTTTCCAATACTTTTATGATGTCCGTGCTATTTCCCTATATCTTCTATTGTTTCAATATTTAGTACAGGGGAAAAAGATTACTATCTCTTTATATACGTGAGTGTAATTTAATTTCATCAAGTTTCTAGGTACATCTGAGGTCATATGTTAAATGACTAGATAGAATCAAGGCGAAAGAATTATAATGAAGCTGGATTTCAGTTTTCAACTGATAAAGTAGTATTTGTGGATGAGAATAGGAGTGTGTCGATGCAACTTTCCTTTCAGCTAAGGTGTGACTCTTAGTAGTTTTTGATTCTTTGACAAGATAGAATCAAAGTGAAAGAGTTCTAATAAAGCTGGTTGTCAGTTTTCTAAAAGTTTTTTTTCTTTTTTCCTTTTTGATTTGAATGGAGAGTGTTGATGCAGTTTTGCTGTCTGCTAGGGTGTGAGTGTCACTCTTTAGTTTTCATCTTTCAAAGCCAGAAAGGGAAGAGTAGCCAGAAAGGTTAAATCCCAAAAATCCTTTCAGATTTTTGGGCCACTGCTCATTGGTATCATGAATTCAAATTTTGGATTTTATTTCAATTGGCTGACTCCTCATTGACTTGAAATTTAAGTGATAAACTGCTTGAAAATTAAGTAACTAACATAGTGCTTGTTCGCCCTATTTATGAAGTATCTGAGCAACTTGTTTCAGTTAAACTGGTTCAATGCTCAAAATCTGAGAAGGATTATCTATGTACATTTAGAGTGCTTATCCATGACTTAGATAATCCCATACAATAATTTTGAGACTTGGAAATGATTTTCAATTCTATGATTAATTGTGACATGTGTATTATAATTGAATTTGTCAACTTGCATCTCTTTTCAGATTGTCGATGCATATGCCTTTAATCAATCAACTGAGAATACAATCCTGAATATGTTCAGTTGGACTAGCCAGGATCTTTTACAATTAACTTTGGATGTGAATGATGCCTGCAGGCCAGATGTTTCAAAGGATAAAAAGACCGTTAAGTCTCATCTATTGGATGAGATCTGGCACGCTATAAGTGTGGAATGGGATTATAAGAAGTTGGCAACATACTGTTGGATTATAAGAAATGATCATCATTTCTGAGGAAGTGGGTTGTGCCAGTTGGAAAACTTAAACCTATTGCTTCTTCAAGCTGTTACCATGCATTGAAGTGTTACATGTTAAATACTGTTTGAACACAATTGCTTAGTATATTATGTTTGTCTTTGTGCATGAACTCCATGTTGCACGTCAATGCATCTTTGTTTTAAAATATGGTACATGTGGCTACATTAGTGCCTGCATTTACATATGTGGTCCTTTGACCATACTGCATTTACATATGTGGTTATGTAGTGGGCCTTGCACAGGTATTAATTATGTTACTATTGTTATTAGATGTTAAGTGCCTGTTAGTAATCACTAATTCTTATTATGACTATTGTTATTAGATCTAACAAACATCTGCATTCCATTTTTGTCCTCTGGCTGGCCACCATGCTGATAACTAACTACATTATGACTTTATTGTATGAAACATACATACAACACATTGTTTCTTGCACCATTAACCTTTCCTTTGATATACTTCTACTTATACAGAAGAACAAAGGGACGAAAGCTTGCTTAAATTTAAGAGACGAGAGTTGTCAGAAAGTCCTTTAATATCATGGCACCTAGTCTTATATATATATATATATATATATATATATATATATATATTTGTTTCAGAAAGAATTTACTTGGGATCCAGAGCTTGAGAGTGTAATCAAGCGTAGATGGTTACAATAGGCTACTACACGTTATAGTGACACTTTGAGCAAGTGGAGAGCATCTGGCAATAAACCATCACGAGTTCCAGAACATGTTTGGAATAGTTGGCAGAAAGAATGGTCCACTGTTGAGTTCAAGCAGCGATCTACTATTGCCTCAAAAAACAGACTTAGTGAGACGGGCGGCTCAGGTTCAGGTCCCTCACGACATACGAGGGGTTCTATATCCATGGTGGAGCGTAGCGTACGGATGGTATATTGATCATGATAATTCATTTGAATTTGTTATTTATTAATATATTAAGGTTATAAAATGTATGTTAATGTCTTTATTTTATTTACATGTGTATTATATGCTTGTAATATTGTAGTTAATATATTTTCTTTATTTTTTTTCTATGATCAAGCAAAAGAGTTAGGACGTGAACCAAATCCTATAGAACTTTTTGAGGCTACACACACTAGAAAAACTGCATCAGGAATTGAGTATGTGATCAGCGGTCTAAGGCTATCGCAGTAAGTATTTACCAAACTTAATAATTCTTCATATTTAAAATTTTTGTTTTTTCACTTTTTCGATTAATCTCATGTAATTTATATTTTTTCATGCTTAAATTTGTATTGTAGGATCGAGTGCAGGCCCTTAGAGAGACTGCATCTCAGCCAGTGGAGGGATCCAATGAGCCATGTGAGCCAGATTTGAGGCAGATATTTTTAGAAGCAGTCGGTGGCCAAAAAAATAGCGTGTATACGGGATAGGCACCAAGGCAACACATTTCTATGCTGGTACCTCCTCCTTTCATTCCACTGGCACATCACGAGATATTACTGTAGTGCAGTTGTGTGCTACTATTAAATAAGAAATGCAGGAGGTTCAGATTATGCTGGAGACACAAAGGTAGTAGATGCGAGAAGAATTTCAACTCGAGATGCAATAGCTGATAGCAGAGCTTACTCGTTCTGACCATATTTCAGCTCCAGCTCCACCGAGAGATTCACCTCATTTTGATAGCATGTAGAACCATATTTTGATTACTGAATTTTATTGGATATTAATCATGTTTTGAAGTTTATTGTTAAAAAATTGTTTGTATGATATTTTAATATATATTTCATGACTTCTTTTGGTATTATATTTGTATTTCAATAAATTAAATTTTAAATTTACAAAAATAAAATAAAATAAAATAAATAATTTTAAAAAATATTAACAATAATTAGCGATGGATAAATCCATCGCTAATCCATCGCTAATTAGCTACGGATGACAAATCCATCGCTACTTAGTGACGGAATTATATCCCTCGCTAATTAGCAACGAAAGACAAATCGTCGCTACTTAGTGACGGAATTATATCCCTCGCTAATTAGCAATGGATGACAAATCCGTCGCTATTTCGTCGCTAATTAGCGATGGCTTTTTATCCCTCGCTAATTAGCAACGGATGACAAATCCGTCGCTAATTAGTTGCTAATTAGCAACGAATTATATCCCTCGCTAATTAGCAATGAAAATTATTCCGTCGCTAATTCGGTCACTAATTTTAGCGACGGATTTCAATTCCGTCGCTAAATGTTGTGAGGAGCATTTTTGAGACAGATTTTATCCGTCGCAATTCCGTCGCTATATAAGATTAGCGACGGAATTCTTACTTTTAGCTACGAAAAATCCGTCGCTAAATTTATTTTTTCTTGTAGTGTATATTATTTACCTTATCCTGAGAGGAGAAGAGATAAGGTAGAGTGGTGGGTGGTCATCAAGACAAGACTGAAAGGTTGAGTAGATAATAACCATACTTTGGAGCCTACTTTTCAAGATGAAAAAATGTCTCGAGTCAATGCAATAGATGATAATGAGGCCATTGAAAATTTATGAGATCGTGAAGGATTTTTGAGAAGGTTGATGCATATCTTGAAGGCACCATTGACAATGAAGAAAAAGAAGAGGAAGAAGAAGAACAAGAGGAAGAAGAGGATGAAGAAGAATATTTTACTAATGAAGATAATTCAAAAAGCAATGAAATTTATGAAGATGACAATAAAGATGATGATAAGTAATGATATAATATGTATGCTTCTATGTAATTTCTTTACTTTTGTTGTCAATAGATCATAACTTGTTTATATATATGCTTATTTAATATCTTAATATTTTTTTATTTTATATTACATTATTGTGCATCTATAGATGTCATCTTCAGATCGAGTTGGAAAGGGAAAGGAAAAGTTATCTACTACTCAGTTAAAGAAGACTCATGTAACCACCATAACCACCACAGATTTAATAGCACCATCAACTACCATGGCCCCTCAGATGCTTCACTCGCCATCTTCTGTTACTGTCACATCATCTTCCTCTCCCATTACATCATCCTCTTTAACCATGCCATCTCCTTTCCCTCCTATTCCACCATATCTCTCTACATGACATCTCCTTTTCCTTCTATTCCATCACATCTTCTACTATGAGCTTAGGAACTTTAACTACTCAACCACCTAGTTCCATTCCACCTTTCATTCCCATCACTTTCACTATCCTACCCTCTTCCTCTACTATGCCATCATCATTTCCTATATATACTCAACTCAACTCATTTAAGCCTTTTTCAAACTATATGGGGTCGGCTACATGAATCCCCTTCCTCCACTCTGCTCTATTTAGGACCAAGTCGACATTCAAATTATAAATAGTTATATCTTTTTTAATTATTTTTATCCATGTTAGTTTAGGTCCACCTCTACCTCTATCCTTGTCATATATTGTTACAAGATCACTCATCTAACTGGAGCATCTAAAGGTTTACGTTGTATATGTCCAAACCATCGTAATCGATTTTCTCTCATTTTATCTTTAATTGAGGCCACTCCTATCATTTCTCTTATACGTTTATTTCTAATTTTATCTTTTAAAGTTTTACCACATATCCATCTTAACATACGCATTTATGTTAAACTTAATCTATTCACATGTTGTTTCAATATTGCCCAACACTCTATTCCATATAGCATAGCCAACCTAATAGTATTTTATAGATTTTTTTTAATTTAATGGAATGCATTGATCATATAATACTCCCGAAGCACTCCTTCACTTAATCCATCCTGCTTTAACTCTATGATTCACATCTTTATCTATTTCCAACTCAAGACTTGAATCATAACTAATCAGATACCACAGAGGATTAAGAATCCTTTGCTTGATCCTGGTGTCTGCACCAATAATTGATCCAAATACCTAAATTTTTACTTATTGATATCTCTTAACTTGCAATCTTTACTATTTCTTCATTTGCATTTCTATTCCCACTAAAATTATATTTCAAGTATTCAGTTTTAGTTCTACTAATCTTAAAACCTTTAGATTCTAAAGTCTCTCTCCAAATATCTAGCTTAGCATTTGCTCCAAATTTAGTTTCATAAATCATCACTATATATCTATAAATAACATACACCATGGGATATCATTTTGAATATATTTGGTTAATTTATCCATAACTAATATAAAAAGATACAGACTCACAGCAGACCCTTGATAATTGAAAACTCACTAGTTTCTC
The DNA here is from genome assembly GCA_900491605.1 of Calamus simplicifolius. Lineage (NCBI taxonomy): Eukaryota > Viridiplantae > Streptophyta > Magnoliopsida > Arecales > Arecaceae > Calamus > Calamus simplicifolius. The sequence goes on from UESW01004041.1 coordinate 57,555, forward strand.
CTATTGTTGTTTTAACAATAGTTATTGCTATATCAAACATATCTTTTATTAATTTGATGTACCTTTTGGTAACTTATTTTTTCTCTAAAACCATAATATTATTTCTCTAGGTACTCTATCATATGCATTCTCTAAATCAATAAAGATCATATGAAGGTCTTTTTTCTTTTCCCTATACCTCTCATTAATCTTCTTAATAAATAAATATCTTTCATGGTCGATCTTGCAGGCATAAATTTAAAATATTGATTATTTGACATCAAAGTTTAGCTCTTATTCGATTTTTTATTACTCTCTTCCAAAATTTCATTGTTTGACTCATTAAGTTAATCCCTTTATAATTTGCATAGTTTTTAATATCTTCTTTATTTTTATTTTTATATATATATATATATATATATATATATATATATATATATATATATATATATATATTAATCATTCAGTATTCTTTTAGTTGCTACAATCCTGTTAAATAAATTGATTAACCATATGACTCTAATTTCTCCTAAGCCTTTTCAAACCTCAATAGGGATCGCATCTGGTCCTAATGCCTTTGTATTTTTTATTTTACTCAAAGCCTTTTTAATTTTAAGCATATTAAATCTATGAAAAAAATTTATGTTCATTTGTTACTCCTAGGTTATCCCATCCTTCTATCCTTAAGCTTACTAAATTATTTTTATTAATAATTTTTTAAAATAACTTTTTTATCATTCTTTTATCTCTTCTTATTTTACTAAGACTCTTTCATCATCATCCTTAATACATTTAATATAGTCAAGATCTTTTATTTTTTTCTTAGTTGTGTTAGTTTATATATAGTCTTTTCATCTTCTTTCATATCTAGTCTATTATATAAATTATTATAAGCTTTAAGTTTGGCATTACTTATCACTTTTTAAATTTCTTTCTTTGTATTCCTATACTTTTTAAGACTGTTTTCATCCCTAGCCTCTTGCCAAATTTTGTAGTTTATCTTTTTAAGTTTGATTGCAGCTTGAACTTCCTGGTTCCACCATCAAGTTTTCTTTTCTACTAGTCCTGCTCCTTTTAATTCTTCTAGAACTTATTTTGCTATATTTTTTATGCATTTAATTACTTTTTCTCATATTAAATTGGGATCACTATTTATATTCATAGTCATTTTTCTTACTAACTTTTCTTTAAATAATTCTATTTTTTCTCCTTTAACTTTTACCATTTAAATTTTGGATTAATAGTTTTAGGTTTTATTCTAGATTTTATTTTTATCCATATATTTGCTACCATTATCCTATATTGTGAAGTTAAATTTTTTTCTGTAATAACTTTACAGTTTATGCATGTTATTTTATCTACCTTCCTAGTTAAGAATAAGTGTTTGCTATTATATCCACTTTTAAATATTATTAAAAATTTTTAAAAAAAAGAGTTTGCTAATATTAAATCATATGCCACTGCAAAATCTAATAATCTCATGCCGACTTCATTTTTATCTCTAAATCTATATCCTCCATGTACTATTTCATATCCATCCCTTTGTTTACCTACATGTCCATTAAAATCTTCTTTAAATATATCTTTTCTTCTTGTGGTATATCTTGCATTACTTCATCTATATCTTTTCAAAATTATGTCTTAGTTTGATAATCTAATCCTACTTGTGGTGCATATGCACTAATTATGTTAATTATATTATTCTTAATTATAAGTTTTAGTAATATAATCCAATATTCTTTCCTAGTTACCTTAACAACATATTCCTTAAAATTCTTATTTATAATTATTCCTACTCTATTTTTATTTTTATATTTTTCAGTGTAATATAATTTATATCCTATATTCTCTATTTTTTAGATCTTTTACCTACCCATTTAGTCTCTTGTAAGCAAATTATATTTACTTTTCTCCTAATCATAGTGTTTACTATCTCCATAGATTTACTGTTAGTGTTCCTCTATTTCAAGTTGCTACTCTAAGCTGACTATCATGGACTAACTTCTTTACCTGCACTCATCCATAGTGTAGAAACCCTTGCTCACTTATCATCATATCTGGGCACCGATACGGCACCCTTGCCCATTTTTTGAAATATCGGAGGAAGATGCAACACATCTCTTAACGGAAATGTTCTAGCCCTATGCATAGTTTGATTTAGTATATTCATGTTTTAAGAGATCTGATATAGTCAATAACCTAATGCAATTCTCCTCCTTTATTCGGGCTTGGGATCAGCCTTGGCAGAGTTATCATTTCCTACATATCCATCACTTTATTTTTCATACCCAAATACTATACCACACACAGCTATCCCTACTTACAGCCCTTCATCTTCTCATACTATGGTCCCACTTGGGTAGTCACCGTCTATCCAACCTATGCATACTTCTACCATAACTTCTAGCCAATAGGGCTTGCACGCACAGACATCAGAGAGGGCACCATTAATTCCAAGTAACTATAGGTAAAACTATATAACATTTAGTTTATTGCACTATTTTATTCCATTAAAATGAATATATATGATTGTTTGATTATTGTTAATTAATTTGTATAGTTTTAATGATGACCACATGGTGACCCATGCTTTGGTTGAAATCCTTAAGAGCAAGTATGACAGTCCTAACTCTTCATGGAAGAAGATTCCAAAAAGGACACGAGACATGTGGTTTCTTGAGTTTGAGGTAAGAATATTTTTAAGTTTATCAAGTATTTTTTACATGATTTAAAGTATCTATGCATTTTGTTTATAATGAATTTTTTTCTTAAAAAAATTTCAATGGGATCCAGAGGATGGGCATTGTATTCGAGGAATTGGGAGCATCGTGGTTCAAGTCATTTTACAGACATTTTTAATAAAGCTCATGAAAATCATGACCGCAAGCCAGATTGGATTGGAGAGGGTGTATGGCAGAAGCTATGAAAATATTAGGATAGTGATAAGTTCAAAGCCAAAAGTCAGAAGAATAAGAAGAATCATTCATCCGATTGTGGTGGATTGGGCTTCCCACTTCACACTAGTGGTTCTATCAGCATTAATGACCATGCGACAAGATTGGTATTGATATATTAGTGAGTTATCTTTCTCTAATGCTAGATTTTACTTGTTCGTATCTTTCATCAAGATTGATGTTGGTTGAAATCATTGATTTTCTTTTTTTAAAATTTTTTAAATGTGGTATACAAGGCTGATAGCCTCCTTAGTTACAATATAAACTTTATTCTAAAACTGTTGGAACTACAAAAACTTAAAATCCTATATAACTAAGAATACTTTAAAATTATGTATAATAATTTATTTTGCCTTCATTTTTTTAACTTTTGAATATGTTCCCATGTTTTTTTATTGACAGTCCAAAACTTAGAGCAAAATTGTTGATATCGCTGAAACATCTGAAAATGAACCTTCACAAACCTAATAAAAATGAAAGGAGCACTCTGCCACGATTTATTAATAACTTGAAGCAATGCCCAACCTTGAACACTCCATACTAGACAAGATTCTATGGTTGTCATACTCCTGGGGAGACTGACTTGGTCATCTATTAAATTGCTCCCCCCACAAGAAGATCTGAACGTAAGTTTACTTTGTTAGTATAAACCTCTCATATTCTTGCTATTGAACATTTCATGTTTTCCATGGGAGTAGAATGCAGGTTTACTTTGTCATTTTCTTCCTAATAAATACTAATGGTCTTTGTATTAAAAATTGGTGACAGTACTACTTTAAATATAGTAGACCAAGCCATCCAAATTGTATTACTAGAGGGATTTATAATTATCTACCAAGAAGAGATTTTGGTATTTAGAAATCTTTGGACACCGTGACACTACTACCTTAAACTTGAGATAACCGCTTTAAAAGGCATTAGTATTTTTATTTTACCCTAAACTAATGAATCAATTGCCAAATTCAGTACAACTCGTCTAGTTAGCCGTTAGACAGGATCAATTCATACATATTTTTGCAACTTGACCATGTGAAACTCGTATCCTCCTCAAGTCAGGTCTCTTGTCCAAGATTTCCCTGTACATAGACCTACACATGCTCATTTATCCATTTTGCATGTAGCATGACAATATCTTTTTTCATCAAATTGCTAATGTTGTTTATATTATGAAATTCAGACACTTGAAGCATTTGTTGAGACCATAGTCTAAAATAACTGCCTTTATCATGATTTTTGAATTTTTATAGGACATGAAATTTGAATTGTTTGACCATTGTTATTGTTATAATACATAGTATTTGATAGCCTACCATGCTTTATAGATTCTTTCTATACCAGTATATGTACATATATGTGCGAGCACACATAATTATGCATTTATATATGTATAGGATGCTCACATATTCATGGATGTATTCTAGCTGTATCATATGGCATCATTTTAAGATGTGTTTTACGTTGGCATAAACGTATCATGTCTTTCATTTATCCCATGTCCATATCCATGCTTCCTAGCAATATACAGAAGCCTTGTTTTAGGTGCTGAAAAGCAACTGCCTCATAGGTGTCCTGGATCTTTTCAAAGGCCTAGTGCAAGAGGAAGGTTTCATAAAGCAGAATGCTCTCAAGAATCTCTGCATTGTGATGATTTTGGGCATCTGTGGGTTTGAGGACCAGCATTGTGGAATATATATTTTAAGTTAAATCAAACTATTGCTTTAGGCTTCAATTGCTTTCTTTTGGTCAATTTTTTTTGGTTTGGTAGAATTGCAGAAGCAGGATTGTATTGCAATGTCTTTTTTGCTTGTGTGTAATTTTGCCTAATATTTGTTCCAGTTGTCTGGCACTGGAAGTACATGACTATGGGGGACCATGCATTTACCTAACTGGTACCGTATCTGACTGCTCAAGTGATGTGTACAGGGCTGACCAAGTTGATTTTAAATTTTATGTCAAATTGTGTCACCAAGTTGATGCTTTCTAGGTTTTCTTAGTTCTGTTTACACAGAAAAGAATATAAATTATTCACCTGATCTCTTTTGCCCCCCTTGAGAAAGTCTATAGCAAAATTTTATAAATTATTGCTTAGAGTATGATTCTCCAATATCTAGTATTACTTGCATGAAGAAGAAAATGGCCAAATCACATGTTTTTTGTTGTTACTTAAATCGTGGTGATACCGTTAAATGTTTCATCATATCGTGGTGCAGGACACTTCGCACCTTCGAAGTAAAATTAATTATAGAATGTGGCTGCTGTGGTCTTGGTAAAATCTTGGTCAGTTTCACATTACTCAAATATCCTTTGCTGTTCAAGTGAACCACATAGAGTACGTGGAACATCTAGCCTCCAGATTCACTTGTTCTTCATGCAGCATATAAGGTTGACCTATGGCAAACATGTTAAGAAACCTGATGAAGTTGAAATGGAATGACTAAATCATTGACGAACTGTTCATGAAATTTTAGCACCTTTGGGTTTTGTTTATATGTTTTAAGATCCTGGACTGCTAGGATATAGTTCCTCATTAAAAAGCTAACAACAGTTGTACTTAGGCGTGTTTGATATGGGGGATAAGAGGGATATCCAGAGGATATCCCCCCTTATCCCTAAATACTATAGCTAGAGGGGATAGGTCTAAAAAGTTTAACCGAGAGATAACCCATGGTTAAACATGGGTTATCCCCTGAACTTATTCTAGGAAACCCAGGAACAACTAAAGTTATCCCTTGATGGCAGACTTGTAATTTTAAAAAGGTGCTTATTCCCTTAGCTATCCTCTGGATAAATGCTATCCTCTACATTTATCCAGGGATAGCTTTTGGGGTATCAAACACTACCTTAATGAACTTAATAAGTTGAGGACCATGTGATTAGTTTGAGTTGCTTAACAAAAAACTTGAACAAGAAACATTTATCTGGTTCTCTGGCAATTAAGGAGAAGATTTTTGTCAAAAAATATGTGGGAATTTATAAGTTGACATGAATTCTTGGTGTGGGACTGATTTTAATGTTTTTAGCAAAATAGCTCAAGGTGATGAATTTTGATAGTTTGCTTTCCTTAATTCCTTAGTACTCATAGTCAATCATATATGTGTGCCAATTTGGTTGATAATTTTCTTAAAAAAATTACTAATGTTGTTTATATTATGAAATTTAGATGCAGAAGTTGAACCGAGCACCTACATTGGATGAGCTTTTCAGACACATCCATCAAAAGAAAAAGGATGACAATAAGTGATAGCACATGTAAATATTTAAAAAACTCTACTTTAATTCATATATTTATACTATTTGTATATTTAATTCATTGTATCTAATATCTTTTATACACTAATTTTATATAGAAGTGGTAAGAGGTGCAATCAAGTCAGAGCTCAACTGGAGAGGATGGTGCAGAATTATTATAGTAGCAACCTCAGCCCTCCATGATGCATGCATGGAAAGAAATAGTTGGAGGAAACAAATGATGGATTTATGGACTTCGATCATAGGCTAACTTGCTGACAGGCTCCTCATCTTCTGGCCGCACATCCTCACAAGTTCCTGAGGAGTGGAATCAGGAGCAGAAAAAGATTTATAGTATGTTTTGAGGCTGTATCTGGCAGAAATAAGGAGTTAGCTAATTAGAACAATCAATTAGCAAGTCAGAACAATGACTTAGCTATTGAAAACAATGAGTTATCTGCTCGTATTTTTTGTACCGAGGAGTTCATGCATCTTATGATCAATGGAAATGATGTAGGTCAATCCATCTACCTTAGCGCAACCTTTGTCTGCAGTTCCAATACCATTTCTAGCTGCTACCTCTGCAAATGATGATGATTGCGATGATGTCGATGATGATGATCATGAGGAGGAGGATGGTTATTTATGATTTTTCTTTTTTCTGTGATTGGAATGATACTTGTTTGTGATACTTTTTTTTTTATTATGAACTTGGATATGATGATACTTGTGCAACTTTTTTAAACTTGTTTTTATGAACTTGTTATGAACTTGGATATGATGAACTTGTTATGAACTTGTTATAAACTTTTTTGAACTTGTTATGAGCTTATTATAAACTTGTTTGTTATGAACTTGGACATGATGATACTTATAGATTATTTGTATATATATAATCAAGTGTATTAAAAAAATATTTTAAGTTTTTTTCAAGGTTATATTTAAATATTGTAAGGGATTTTGCAAGGATTTTGTTTCTTAGAAAGCCATTTTACGAGGAATTATTCCCTTAGATATTTATTTAGCGAGAGATAATTTTCCCAAAAATTAAGAAAAGTCATTTAAAAATTCAAAAAATCCCTCAAAAAATCTCTCAAATTTTTTTCTTGAAAAATCCCTCAGATTTTTTCTCTTGAAAAATCCATTGGAAACCTTCCTTCAAAAACTCTCTCAAAAAACTTTTTCAAAAAATCCCTCAATATTTTCCTTGAAAATTTTCTCAAAAGTTTTCTCTCGAAGAATCCCTCGAAAAATCTATCGAAAACTTTCCCCCAAAAATTTTCTCTCAGAGAATCCTAAAAAAATTTTCCTCAAAAAATCCATCAAAAATCTCTCCTCGAAAACTCCCTCAAAAATTTTCCTCAAAAAATTCCTTAGAAATTTCCCTTAAAAAATCCCTCAAAAATATCCCTTGAAAAATCACTCAAAAATCTACCCTCGAAACTCTCTCAAAAAATTTCCTTTGGAAAATCTTTCAAAAATAAATTTCCTCAGAAAATTTTTCCGAGGAGGGTTATTCTGACAACCATTTGTTCATTTTAAAAAGTGTTTGGCCAAACACATTTTCATGTTATGGGTTAGATTTCTTATTTTTGAAAATAAAAATTTAACCCAAATCCATGGCCAAATAGGCACTTATTTTGTTTTCAAATTTAAACTTTTATGTACATAAAGAAATTAAAAAAATATTCAAATAAGGAAATTGAGAGTTGAAGGATCAATATGCAATGCATATTTGGTGGAGGAGTCATCGAATTTGGCATTGCACTACTTCGATGAACATGTCCAAACTAAGCATTGAAAAGTGCCACGTAATTTAGATGGTTTTGGACAGCCATTTGGAGCAGGGAAGCATCTCCATTTTAAAGACTGTTGGTAGGCTATTTAGCCCTGAAAATAGAAGATATCTATTGAACAAAGAGTTTAAAGCTACTCATAATTATATTCTGATGAACTGCTTTGAAGTGGAACCGTTCATAAAGTAAGATGTTATTCCTTCAACTCAATTTGTCTTTGTAATTTATTTCTTTATATTATTTTCAACTAAGTTGATATAAGCTGTTATTTTCAAGGAAGTTTTGCGATATGTGGAGATGACAAGATCTTACATCAGCAATGATGAAATTGGATCAAAACTTTATACAGAGTTTGCATATTGGTTCAATGATCATGTATTATGTTCTTCTGATTTTTTAGACTAATAATCCTTGTCGAATGTTGATAACATTTTCATTAAATCCTTAGCATACAATGGCGTTGTCTAGAGTGATACATATATCGGATATTTTGTGAATGGGTACAAGTTTTAGGTTCATTCTTTGGGTTTTTAAGATCAACTCAAAGTTGGTGGTTATGTTTGTAAGATCAAACTGTTGGTGCATATCAGTAAATTATTATGGAAAGCTAAAGGAGATTGTTGAAGTTGAGTATCTGGTTGGCCTACTGTATTGTTTAACTATGAATGGTTTGATCCAACTCCAAATGTAGGGACTAAAGTGCATCAAGATTATAATTTTGTTGAAGTAAATCATAGAAGAAGGTTGAATAAATATGAACCATTCATTCTGGCATCTCAAGTGAACAAGTGTACTACTTCACATATCCAAGTCTTCAAAATGATAAGTGAGATTGATGGGTTGTAAGTAAAATAAAGCCATGGGTGACCCTTTCTATGCCGGTAAGCTTATCTACACAAACACTTGAATCATCAACTTTTCAAGAAGATGTCATAGCAGCACATGTAATTCAAGATGATTCGCTTGATCTGGATCCAATCCGTAATGATCCAACCAGTGCTTTACTTAAAATTAAGGATGTCAATAAGGTTTCAAATGATGAAGAAAATAAATATGAATTGCAATTCAAGACAGAATTAGACGAAGAACTTGAACTTGAGGATATAAATGATAGTAACTGAGTATTTATACCTCTGATTATATTTAGAAACATGAATTTTTGTTTTATGCTTTTTTTGATTATTCAAGTTGATTCATTATAATTCTTTTACATCTACAGTACTATAAGGGGCCATGGATGATTCATAGCTAGGAGGGGTTTAACTGGCATGGGCGATGACTCTCCTTCCAATGTTTCACATGATAGCTCCTTCGGATAGAAGCAACATATGCACGAGACGTCTACTGATGAGATGCTAGGATCATCTATCGGGCCATCGTCAGGTGATAATACTTCATCCGACATAAGGAGGAGGCTTCTATTGGTTGATGGCTAGTAAGTGTATTTCTATCTTCATATTAATTTATTTATCCAATTATTATATTATTAAATTATATCTTATGTTTTACTAAATTTGCATAAATTTGTAGAGAGACATGTTGTCTCAAGATGCATCACAGATATATTTAAGAGGCATGCATATCTGGAGGGCTATTGTTGGGAGCGTCTCAATGAGGAGGTGAGGGAGTTTTACTGGATAGAGATTCATGTACGTAACTTATAATTATCTTATGTTGATACAATTTAAAAATTATTCATTTATTATATTAGCTAGCTATGTTTTATTATAAATATATTTAGATTATTTTGATTTTTGTTTCATTTCTGATATACAATTATACGTAAAGGTTAGTATACATGAATTGCATGGGTATACATGAATTGCATGGTTCTTAACTGCATTCATAATGTCATATTATCAACATTTATGTGTATCATTTATTTGTTGCTTTCTTTATATTCACTTTTTTTTGTTTGCAGAAAGAATTTGAGTAGGATCCAGCCCTAACTCCTTTTGTTAGAAGGGCTTGGACTTCACTCACTCACTGCAAATACTCTGATAATTTATGCTACTGGTGAAGGGCATCAAAATGCTCCGCTTATATCTTTGATTCAATATGGAATGAATGACAGCAGAAGTGGGCGGATCCTGAGTAGCGTAAGAGGTCAGCCACAGCTAGCTTGAACCGTTGATCTGAGAAAGGTGGTCCAATACTGATCTTTTTCCTGCCACACAGTGAATCCATTTCAATTAAGGAGCATCGACGTCATCTAGTAAGTATAATAAATTATTTATTTTGTATACGTATTAATGATAAATTTTTAAATAAGCATAACTACAAATTTGAAATGTTATTTTTTAGAGGTTGAAGGAAGGCGTCGATCCAGGGCACTGGCGGCTGTTCAAGGCGATCCACATAAAAAAGATGGGTCTTGGGTCAACAGTCACTCCGACATATTAGAGTAAGTAAATCATTAAAAATATGATGTGTTTATTCATATATTTATACCTCCAATATAAGTTACATTATATTTGATATGTATTCATTGCAGGCATGTGTGGATGAGATGTTATCTCAAACCTCTCAGACCACAACCATTAGTGGAGGGAGGGTCCACGCCCGATCCTTCGCAGCAAGAGATCGACCGCATCTTCTTAGTGGCTATTAGCGCACAACCAAATGATCGTAGAGTTTACGGTTTAGACGCCAAAGCTTCTGCATTCTTTGACCAAAGCGATTCCTCTTCTTCCAATTAGGGTGATACCGGCGACTACATGAATATTGAACGTTCCATCGTGAAACGTATGAGATCAGATATGATGACCGAGATTTCAGTCATCCATTGGGAATACTGATAGTAGCTCACTCGTTATGAGTAGCAGTTACAGGAGATGTGCCAATTGGTTATACAAATGTCGCAACTGACACAATTCACTAGTCCACCTCCAGCTCTAGATGACCCTTCCTTCAGTTGATCGGCATTGATATTTATAGATTTTATTATATTTATGAGTACTATATGTATCTGGTACTCTTTTGTAATTATCTGCTACTTGTTTGTATTATAAATATTTAATTTTATAGATTTAATTTTAATTTTCAATGAAAAATTCTGTTTGTGAATGTGTTTCTCATTTTAATTTAATATTATTTGAGTAGATTATTAAAATTAATTATTTAATTTTTAATTAAAATTAAAAAAAATAGTTATGCCTTAATGGCATCGCTAATTAGTGACACTGTTAGCTATGCCGTTAATGGTGTCACTAATTAGCGATGCCAAATAGCGTAGCTAATTAGCTATGCCATAACGGCGCTAATTATCGCTAATTATCTCCTAATCCTAAAAAATCTTGTTGGGGACTATTGGTAATATAAATACAGATACCTTTTTGATCATTACCACATGATTAAGGAGCGTTGCATATGAAATCCATGATGCAATCTAATCTATGTAGGGGGTAAAATTTTAAAAATGTCCACTACCCTTATTTCTAAATGGTTGCAAGAGCGACAACTCATGGGACGTTTATAAATGAATCATTTTGCATTTATAATAGTGTTGCTGATCCTAAAAAATCTTATAGTGAACAATATAAATACAGATACCTACTTGATCATTACCACATGATTAAGGAGCGTTGCAGATGAAATCCATGATGCAATTTAATCTATGTGGGGGGAAAATTTTTAAAAATGTCCACCACCCTTATTTCTAAATGGTTGCCAGAGCGACAACCCGTGGGGCGTTTATAAATGAATCATTTTGCATTTATTGTTTCTTTTCATTTTTTTTTTTATATGAATTATGGGATATGCAACGTCCGCATTAAGGGTCATGAAGAACGGGGAGCGTTTCACTGAGAAATCACTGTCTCGACATCTTAAGCAATGGCCACATGCTTGCTTTGAACTCCTAGGCGATTTGATTGACGCTGACCCAGGGAGTCCCCCCCCCCCCTTTTTTTTTGATACAAATGGGCGATCACACTAGTCTAGTATGGGTCAGCCCAGATACATCGAATGCAAAATTTGTAACAACACAGGGGACATGGGTCACCATCGTCCATATCCTATAGCCTACATGATGAGCCACCGTCGCTGCCCAGTCAGCTGCCGTATTGGCTTCACGGAATACATGACGGATCTGGGCAGTATCCACCTCCTGAAGCATGGTCCAAATATCTCTGAGAATCGGATTGGTGGATACATCAGGAGCACTCTCTTTCCGCATCCACTGTATGACAATCATAGAGTCTCCCTCAATCACAAGCCTCTGAGCTCGAAGAGTCTGAAAAGCATAAGAAATACCAGCCCATGCAGCGTAAAGTTCGGACATGGGGACAGAGGAGTCCAGGGAACCAAATCCGCCAGCCGCCAGCATATCGCCTTGTGGTCCGCGAATGATGAAGGCCGAACCAGCTAGTCTGCCGCGGACACTCCCATCAAAGTTTATTTTGACAAACCCTGGAGGGGGGCTCCCAGGAAATGAATACCATACGATGGTTCGCTGCCGAAGCAGCAGGGGAACCCCAGAGGCCAGAGGTGTCATAACCAACAGAATGAATAGCACGGGCACATTCCGCGGACAAAGATCTAATTTTCCTCATAAGCTGATGTGAAGAAATACAGTCCTCCGAGAAAATAATCTGATTCCTCGATAGCCAAATCTGGTAAGCCGTGACCGCCCAGAGACCACGTATATGCTGAGGAGCCATCCGAGATCCTGGAGAAAGATAGGACGTGGAGAACCATAGACATCCACTCTATACTCATAGCCCATCAAGTGCCAAATCCATCTAGTCTAGGGCATTTGAATATAGCATGATCTGTAGTCTCATCCTCCATACCACACAAGGGGCAGGTCGGCTGGATAGACAGGCCCCTACGGGAGAGCAGGGCACTCGTCGGTAGGCAATCCCAAAGAAGCTTCCAGATAAAAAGCTGAACCCTAGGAAGAGTGGAAGCAACCATATCACGCAGCATCCTTCGTTTCTTGAGACTGAGGCCTAAAGATCTTCATAAGATCCTGAGAGGGGCCCTAGAGAGGGAGGATCTCTGCCATAGCCTCACATCAGCGGAGGGAGAAGAGATAAGAGGAATCGATAGAATCCGCTGAGAGAGTTCCTCACCAAATAGACTAGTCACCATGGGGGTATTCCAGGAGGGGGGGTCTAATGAGATCAAATCCTTAACCCTCATATCAGTGGGAATATCAGTGCTAATAAATGAGGGCCACCGAGACAGAGGAAGCTCAGAAATCCACGAATCCTGAATAGCATCAATAGAGTGACCATCACCAACCATCCAAGAGATATTCTTCCTAATAGAGTCGCCAACCTGGCACACCTCCTTCCAAAAGGAGGAACTTCCCCTGGGCGGCGAAATGAACTCTCCTGGCTTCCAATCACCGTATCTTGCACGCATGACAGAGCTCCAGAGACAGTGCGGCTCCAGAAGGAAGCGAGAAGCATGTCTGGCCAATAAAGCTTGACGCCTTACCAACAAGGATTGGATCCCAAGACCCCCTTCATGAATAGGCATACAGATCATGTCCCAAGATAGAAGATGAATACCCTGCCTGTCTTGCATAGAAGCCCATAAAAAATCTCTAAAACATCTCTCAATCCTCCTCAAGCAAGTAGTCGGGATGGCCGCATTCGACAACATATAGAGCGGAAGGGAAGAAAGAACCGACCGAATAATGGTGATCCGAGCCATCATAGATAGATCAGTGACATGCCAACCCTCGATACGCTGACGGACCCGCCTCTCTAGGTCCACAAAAGAACAGCGAGGACATCTGCCAGTCATGGGGATCCCCAGATACATAAATCGGTCAGTCTGAGTAGTGATACCCAACCGATTAATGATAGCTTCACTGGTGGGTCTGGGATTTTCGGCTAAAGCAGATAGAAGACTTCTGAAGGTTGACCTTCTGGCCCGAAGCCTGACAATAGCGCTGAATAATAGAATCAAAGGAAGCCCATTTTCAATAGAGGCCTGACCCAGAAGGATACAATCATCAGCAAACAAAAGATGAGAGATGGAAAGACCCGCATCCCCCACCATAAAAGGGACAATCCTCTGATTGTACTGAGCCTGATGGAGAGCTCGAGAGAGATCATCCGCAGCCAAGATGAACAGAAGGGAGATAAAGGGCATCCCTGACGTAATCCAACCGAAGAGTGGAAAAACTCAGTCGGGCTCCCATTGATGATCAAGGAGAAAGAAGGCCTCTGGATGCAGGCCATAACCCATTCAATAAACCTCTCATCAAAACCGAACTCCTGAAGAGAACGATACAAGAAGTTCCAGCTCAGTCTATCATAAGCTCTCTCCATATCAAGCTTCATGGCCATAAGACACCGTCTGGCAGGGGCTCTATGTAGATCATGCATAAACTCCTGAGTGATGAGGACATTATCCGAGATAGACCGCCCTCTGATAAACGCCCCTTGTTCCTCAGAAATAATATGGGGATCACAGCACGGAGGCGAGAAGCTAAGAGACGGGCACAAACCTTGTACATAGTAGTACATAGGCTAATCGGCCTAAAATGCTATGGTAGAGAAGCATCCGAGCGTTTAGGCACAAGAGTAATAAGTGTCGATTCCAATCCTCAGGAATATGCTTAGATTGGAAAACATTTTGGATAGCCTGAACCATTTCCTGCTCAACGATATCCCAATAATGACGAAAAAAGAAGGGCGGGAACCCATCCGGCCCAGGAGCCTTATCCGAACAAGCTCCCAAAGAGCCCGACGAACCTCCTCCGCATAAATAGGCCTGACAAGCAAGGCGTTATCCAAAGAGGATACCTTCCTGGTATCAGAAACCTGAGTAACCGGAACCCCATCACCAAAAGCTTCAGACCATCTGGATTGGAAGAAATGAAGAAGCTGAGAACGAATAGGATGAATATCCTCCTGATAATTCCCCTCAGCATCCACTAACCGCCGGATCCTGTTGGCTGCCCCGCCGCTTCAGTGTAGCCTGGTGGAAGAATCTGGTATTACGATCCCCTTCACGGATCCACTGAACCCTGGATCTCTGCCTCCAATATAACTCTTTCTGTCGAAGAAGGGAGTGATGACGAGCAAGATTCTCTCGCAACAAGGAGAGATCAGAGTCAATAGAAAACCGTCCTGGTCCTCCTTCGACTGAATGGCACATATAATAGCTTCAGCCTGCTCCACTTGCCTAACCAGATCCCCAACCTCAGTCTATTCCATCTGGAAAGTCTGCGACTGGCCAACAAAAGACGACGGGATATCCGATAGGCTGCATTACCCCTGATAGGAAGGTGCCAGATCTGAGAAATGATAGCCCGAGCAGCAGAGTGGACCGTCCAGAACCGTTCAAATCTAAACTGTTTCCTCATATGTAGATCAGCCTCTAAGGAAATCAGAATAGGACAGTGATCCGAGGCAATCCTAGGAAGGTGAGTAACAGTGACAGCAGGGTATTTTTGGAGCCACTGAGCTGTAGCCAAAGCTCTATCAATTCTCTCCCAGACACGAGCTGTCCCCTGCCGGTTATTGCACCAAGTAAATTGGGGCCCCGAATACCCCAAATCCATCAGCCCAGTAGATCCAATGAATGATCTAAATTCAATAATATCAGCAGAGTTGGTGACTGGCCTACCCCCTCTCTTCTCACTGGCATCAGTAATGCAGTTGAAATCACCAGCAATAATGGAAGGAATCCCTTGAGCTAAGAGGGAAGTCAAATCGGACCAAAGAGCCCATCGCTCACGGTAGTCCGTACTGGCGTAGACCGCCGATAAGATCCAGGGGTCAGAAGTCCCTTCAGAGACAGCAAGACCTATCTGCTGATTACTTTGATGGAATGCATCAATCGTGACGGCAGAGTCACGCCAAATAGCCAAAATGCCTCCAGACTGCCCAACAGCCTCCACCGCATATGAAGACCAGGACCGGGCAATCTGCCTCTGAAACTGCACCAAACTATCTCCTGATAGCCTGGTTTCTAAAAGGACACATATATCAAAATTATGTATCTGAATCAATCTACCAAAGGAGGAACGGAATGAGGGCTTATTAGCGCCTCTAACATTCCAAATTAAGATCTTCATAGATTAATTGGAAATAGCTAGGACCACCTCCTGGTCCTCTACCATCACACTATCAGCATTCTGAAGAGAGTAGTCCTGCAGGACATCTGAATCTGCATCAATGAGACATGAACCCTGGCCCATAAGATCTACAGCAGTATCCTGACACTCCTGGTCTGCAGGCCTATCAGGGTTAATCCACTGCACCTCCTGATTCGATTCCAGGCAGCAAAGAGACTGGGGCAAGTTTTTGGACAAGGAATGATATCCACTCTACATTTGGCCATATTGCCCTTGCCTTTCCCTTTTCTTTTATCTGTTTTAGAGATAGATCTGGGGGGCATGCACTCAACAGGTTGCGCCCGCTTGAGAGGCCCCAAACCCATTACCCTATTTTCCACCTGGCCAACAACAGAGGGAGCCAAAGCCAAGGATACAAAAGGGTTAGCTGAGACCAGGGATTGGGCAAAAACAGATTCAGAAAACCCAATGTGATCCATTTTCAGCTTTCCCTTAACTGAACCTTTAGAAACGGCACGCTGCTGGAAAATTGGCACGGCCACCAGTGACTGTGAATCCTTCTTCCCTCCCACCTTAGCCAGCATCTGCTTCCTATTATCTATGTCATTCAAACCATCTGCCACCAAGGGAATCGTCACTGCCTCAGAGGCTGAAATAGGGCTTTCCTTCTTCCCTCCCGGCTCACAGCTAACTGAAGCAAAGTTCACTGACCCAGGCGGCCGTCTTCGTCCCACCTTCGATGGAATCTTCCAGCCATCCTTCAGACTCGAATCCGATGAACCAGGCAAAGGAGCAGAGCTGGGAACAGAGGCAGTCGGCTTTGTCTGAAGCAGGGGATCCTCTACATGCCTCCGTTGATGGACCGCAGCCAACCACGGCCCAAAAACGAAGCTGCTATTAGAGACCTCCGATTCAGCCATGGCCTCAGGCACGCAGAGACCCTCCAAATGCAAAGACCCATATTTCGGGTAGAAGCCTTCCAAGGATTCGTAGACGAACGGCTGCCAGAAAGGTCCACGTAGCCCCTGAACCCTGGTACCAGGACGAAGGGGGTGGCATAGGTTGACACGGACCGCCACCCTAGCAAAACCTCCCCTGGTCCTTGACGATGTCGCAGCATCCGCACAGCAAAAGGACCCTGCTTGCTCCGAGATAGCCCTGAGGATTTCTCCTTCCAGAACTCCATTGGAGGCTAGGCATCCTCATCCAGACCAGTGCAAAGGAGATGGACTGCTCGATCGGAAAGAATTCTGCCAGGCTTTGGTTCCGATAATCTGTCCATTGATCACCCACGGGCGATTGAGGACCAAATCAACTGCCTTTGGGTCTTCAAATCGAAATAATGGCAGCGGAACGCCAGGAAAACTAGGACGATGACTCCAGAGATTCTGGCACATCTGAACTCCCGGATGTAGGCTTCAACCGGCACCCATTTAGAGAAAGAATGGGCCATAACAGCATACTGCTGCCACCCCGCCGCCTCCTCTTCCAGCAAAGGAACCGAGACCTGAACAACATCCAGGAATATGGATTCCAGCCTCACCACCTCCGACGGAGAGGAAGACGAAGACACCCATTTGAATCCAGATTCCTGAGCCTTTCTCCGGTGAATCCGAACCTCCTCAGCCAAATCGGGAGCCATAGGGAGACGAAGGAAGGCAGGACGACAGCCAGAGGAAAGTCACGCACCCAGACGACGAAGATCGCCGGAGATCAAGGAGGAAGATAGCCAGAGCACAAATCTTAAAGCAAGGCAAAGAGGACGAACCAGGGATGTTATATGAAAATAATAAGTGTGTCGCCCATAATAATAAGTGTGCATGAAAATATTCATCCAATGGGAAAGAGTGGGAGAAAGGAGTTCGTTCCCGAGAAGGGATGTTATATGAAAGGCTATGTTGTTAAAGTTTTACGATCTCTAAATTAACTTCCAATTTTATGCATACTTTATCATATATTAAGCTTATTACAAATAAATTTATCTAAAATTCTTCAATATTGATATTAATGTGTCTAGTAAATAGGGTATATTTCTTAATACATAATATACCTTTTTCTATTGAGGCATTGTTTAAAAATATATATATATATATACTTGCATATCAAACCAGAATATTACAAATGATAATAGAAACTCAATTTATATAGAACATTTTATTCATCATTTAGCTGTTGATATTGATCATAAAGTTTTTTGTTAGTTATTATTAAAGTTCATTACTTAATATATCATAAATTTTGATTATTAAAATTTTTTATTCATTATGATTTATTATGTGACTGTATTGTATTTCAAAAATATTTGAAAAAATTGCATCTTATAACTGTAAGCTAAGCACATACATAAAAAAAGAGACTTAGCAGATGCAGAGCTCTTCATTCACTATATAAAAGTTAATATTATGTGTTTAACTATTAATAAAATTCCTTGCATATTAATAACATTGCTATTTTTGTCTAAGGTCGTTACTAAATTTTTTTTACTTAATATAGAAATTTGGCTATTGAAGATTTCTATTTATTATATTTTTATTAAATTATTATATTACATCTCAAATATACTAAGAAAAAGGAAATGAAGACATCATATGGACTATCATTAATGATGATGGTACTGATAACAAAATAATTGTTTATATGGAAGCTCAATTTTTGTAAAATTTTCTATTTGTTATATGAACATCGATGCAAGATTTTTTACTTAGTTATCATGAAAGTTCATTGCCTTATGTGAAACAAAAATTGGTTATTGGAAACTTCTATCTATTAGTATTTATTATGTTGTTATTATACATTTTAAGAGTAGTTGGAAAAAGAATAAAATATTAGATTGATGTAGTGAGAAATTTTAAAAAATATATATTGACCTTCATGATACAATGAAACATCTAGAATGATTGTAAATAACCCTACCTCAACACTCTCTATTCGTCAATTAGAGAACATTCAATGCATGCAGCAGGACTAAATGGAGAATAATCATATCCCTTGATATGGTCATCCAAAATATATATGTTCATAGATAGGTAGGCTAACCTGAATATTCCATAGGGTAGAACCTTTGATCACACTTCTATATGGATACAAAATAGCTTTAACTATTTTTTTTTTTTTTTTACTAATACGTGCCAAGCCACATGCATGAGGAGGACAAGTAAAATTTTGTAGTCAAACCAAATTAATGATATTAGTTCTTCCAATTTTTAGTCATAGATTAGATTTGGAGATACTTTAAACATACAAAACTCAACCACAATCTCTATCTGTGACAACTCATAAATGTAGTGATATTTAATGTTAATATATTTGCTGCAACTATGAAATATTTGATTCTTTGTTAATGTATTGACTTGTTATTATAAAAAAATCTTTATAAGCTTATATTGTTGATGATGTAACTTACTAAGCATTCTTCACAACTACATGACTTGAGTAGCAATGCTCCTACCTGCAATATATTCAGTCTTAGTGGTAGAAAGGATAATCAATTGTTGTTTTTCAAATGATCAAATAAAAACTTATAAGCCAAGATGGAGCATTGTATTTATTTGCTTTTCAATGGTACTTATGTATGTCTAACAAGCTTTGTATCTTTAGCAGAAAAATAAAAAATATCCTACTTTATGTACTCTTAACCTATTCCAAGATATGTTTTACCATTTGCACATGAAACTAATATGGAGTCTCTATAAATCCATTGACAATTCTAACTCCATACACAATATCAAGTGTACTAGTAATCAAATATCATAGGCTTCCTATTATTCTCTAAAATTTATTGAATCAACCAATTCACCATTACCATCTTTCATAAGCTTCCATCATTCTTCAACTGGAGTTAAAATAGGCTTGCACAACTCCACCTTACATTTCTTCAAAAATTCACTTGTATATTTTTAAGAGAAATAAATACATACATCATTTCAAGTTTGAGTTACTTCAATACCAAAATAGTAAGACATCAATACCATATCTATCATATTGAATTGAGTAACCATATCTTTCTTAAATCTCATCAATAGTTGAACTCAATTAGTAAAGCTCTCTTAAAAGTGTTCTTCAATCACTCCTAAGATTGTCCTCGATTAGAAAAGCTTTTTAAAAGTGATCTTTAATTACTCTTAAGGTCAATCTTGAATGGTAAAAATCTCTAAGTCTCGAACTCTAACATAAGAGATATAGCTCCTAGAGTGGTCTTTAATTGCTTCTAGAGTGGTCTTTAATTGTTTCTAAGGCTGCCATAGGCCGATAAAGTTCTCTAAAGTCATGGGCTCTAATATAAGAGAATTGCTTTTAAGAGTGATTCTTAAATACTCTCAAAGTCGACCTCTATTGGCAAAGCTCTTGCAAGACTTGAGCTCTAACCTGAGAGACTTATTTTTAGTAGTAATTTTAATTTTTTCCAAGACCGACCTTGATCAGTAAAGCTTCCCTTAGTCCCAAGCTCCCATCTAAAAGACTTGCTTCTAATAATGATCTTTAATTGCCTCCAAGGTTGACTTCAATTAGCAAACTCTCAAAGAGTATCTTCAATCTCTCCTAGGATTAATTTCGATTAACTAATTGCCAAGAGTAATCTTCCATCACTCTTGAGATTGATCTTAGCTGACAAATCTCTAGGAGGGATTTTCAATCGCTCCTAAAGCCAACCTTAATCAGTAAAGTTCTCCAAATTAAGTTCCTAAATCCAATCTAAAAGATTTTTTTTTTTTTTCTAAAAGTGGTCCTCAAACACACTCAAGGCTGACCTTTATTTGAATAGTTTTCCTAAGTTCTCATATCCAACTTCAGAGACTTGCCTTAGGAATGATCCTTAAATGCTTTTAGGGTTGACCTCAATCATCAAAGCTTTTCGAAGTCCTGGACTTCATCAACCTAAGAGATTTACTTTTAGAAGGGACTGAAATTCATTCCTAAGGTAGGCCTTAACCGATAGAACTATCCTGGATTTTGGGCCTTGATGAAAAGTTTAGAAAGTATGGAGGGATATCAACGATTATTAAAAACTAGTTGTCATCTAGAAGGCTGCCTGCCGAGTCAATTAGAACAATCCAATAAATTACCTACTAAGTTTACTTGAACAGATTCGGTAACTTGCCTTGAATTAAAATCACTGATAATAATTTGAGATTGATCCAGACTTCAAGATTGTTCAATGTTTATAAAGTTGTTGAGCTCAATCTAAGCCAACCAGTAATTAACTAACACAAAGAAATCATTAGAATCAAAGAAAACAAGCCTCAAACTAAATCTCTTTTCCATCTTAACACTTAAACCTCCTCTCATCTATTTTCACTTAATTATATCTAAATATTATATTTGAATATTTATTTTGATAGATTCTTATTCATAATATCTTTAAATATATTAATAAATATTTTAGAGATCATATTTTGTAAACATAAGGATGATTATTTAATTGGATAGAATTAAAAGGTTTTTGAATGAAAATTTAAATTTACTCTTTTTAAACTTATTTAAATTTTTAAATTGAACTACATTAGATTATGAATTACTAGATTTTAGCTATAAAATAATAATTAGAAGTTTGAATCAAATGCAAACATGATCCTACTTAATTCCATCTTAAATCATAATATCTTGAGCTTGACTTGAGTCGTACTTGACCCGATCTAATCCAAATGCCTTATTGGCTCTAATAGTCTCTCCACAAATCTGGTTCGACCCAACTAGATCACTAAATAGGTTAGATAAGGATTCAAAATTATAAGCTAAATATAAAGTCAAATTATATTAGGATCAAGCAAGGCCAGTTCCAATTTGATTTGTTTACTGTTTTAGTTTTGATGCAACTTAAACGACTAATTGCATGTTTAAGAGTAGTGATTGGGGCTTGAAATGGTCTAAGAGGTGCTTTATAGATTTTAGCATAGTATGATAATTTTAAAAGTTGATTCTACGACTGTGGTGCCTTTGTTGAAAGGAAAAAATCTTTTTATTTTCATCTATTAATGCTACAAGATTTATATTTTATCCTTTCAACTATTTAACAAGTCAAATGTCATCATATTTATAAAAAAGCAAACCGTGCCATCGATTATCTTGCGAATTGAATGGTGAAGTGGAAAATGAAAAAATGTACGTTGGCCCTCGTACTTCTTTAGTGTTCTAAACCAAACTAGCTATGGCGATGCTCATGGTACGTTATTTTTGAGGCATTAGTTAGTCCTCCTCCGTTGTTATAATCAAAACAATAATAAAAAAGTATCGTTCTAGTAAATAGAAAATTTTCATAATTCACGACCAACGACAGGTTTAAAGAGATCAATGGTGAGGCCCGATAATAGTGTTGCTACAGTCTTCCGTTCCGCGCCCAGCAGCGTGCAAGGCCAGAGACGCGACGTACTGGACCAGCCTTCGAAAGTCTCTGCTGGAGGAGCCTCCTTCAGCCACGCTCTCCCTTGCCATCTTCGCCGTTTCTCTCGCAGATCTCCTCCACTCCTCGGCCCTCTCCCCTTCCATCACTTCCCTCACCATCTTCTCCACAATGCTCCTATTGCACAAGTCTTTCATATCCAGCCCCAGCCTCCACACCTCGCTAGCGAACCTGCTGTTGATATGCTGATCCGCGAAGAAGGGCCAGCACAGCATCGGCACGCCGGCCACCACGCTATCCAGGGTCGAATTCCATCCACCATGGGTCAGGAAGCATCCCACCGCCGGATGCGCCAGCACCTCCTCCTGCGGGACCCACCCGACGAGGCAACCCCTCTCCTCTGTTCCCACCTTTATCTCTTCCGGCAAATCTTCCATATCCTCCCTCCAGCTTCCCTCCTCCACCAGGTCCGGCCTCACCACCCATAGAAACCGCTGACCGCTTTTGACCAGCCCGGCCCAGAGCTCAAGAAACTCCTCCCTGGACACCACCACCAGGCTTCCGAAGCTTACGTAGACGACAGACTTGTGTCTCTGGGAATCAAGCCACGTCATGCAGGTCCGGTCCTCCTGCCATAGACTGGCGGAGGGAGTGGGAGCCGCGGCCGGGTCGCTGGGGCTGCTAGTCCCGTACGATCTCAGCAGAGCGGTCAGTGGTCCAATGGCGTAGGTCACGGGAAGGTGAGAGCGTATGTGAAAGAGCGCGGTGGCCTCCAGCGGCTCGATCGTGTTGAGTATGAGCGCCCTCGCCCGACTCGTGTTGGCGGTCACGGCGGACACGAACTCGAAGGTGCGATCCGCGTCATCTCTTGATAGTCTACAGAAGCTCGGAAGATCTCGACGCCTTAGAAAAGCCTCCATCCCCGGCACGCTCTTGACGGGCTCGTCCAGGTCCGCCTCATCTGCCATTAAAATTTATATATACACGCGCCAAGGTAGATGATTTATACACAGAGACCTCGTCAATTAGAGCACCGGAAAGAATACACAGGCGCACCAACGAGCGCTACGATCTATATATTTACTATTATTCGATCAGCCATACCTGGGAACGGGAGCTCCCGGGTCTGCAATAGCTTGGGGATACAGAAGTAAGTCCACAAGCTGCATGCACTGACCGTTCGGAATGCGATCGCCGGAATTCCCAGCTCTTCCGCAACGTCCACCGCGAACGTCAGGATGCCATCCGCTATGACGCATGTCACGGGAGGCCATTTTCCATCATCGCTGCGGCCAGGATTGATCAGCAGCTCGCGGTATAAGACGGCGGACCGCGTCCTCAAAGACCCCTCCAGGTCCATGAGGTGAAAAGCCGACCGGGGATCCTCATCGGCGAATCCGTCAGGGATGGACACGAAGCGGAATCTCGAACTTTGGGCGAGCAGAGCGTAGGCGGCGGAGTAGCGGCTGAGGCGGTGGTGGTTGTAGTCGGTGTTCAGGAAGGTGACGTGGAGGCCGCCGGCCTTGGAGAGGAGTTCGGCCAACTTAAGCATGCAGCTCACGTGACCTTGAACCGGGAAGGGGAATATCAGCACATGCGCGTTCGAGTCCACCGGTTTTTCGATTAATGGATTCCCGACATCCATGTCGATCGCTCGCACTTCTAGGTGAGTCGCTGAGCGCTTGGGGGCGATGGGATCGGCCTATACTTCTGATCGAGTTACTGTAGCTGGTGCTGTTCTTTATCAAAAGCATAAACTCTCCTGCCAATAATTGTTCTGTGTTTGTGTGGACGTTGTGTAAAACAGACAGATCATTGCATCAGTGAGGATCCAAAGTATGCGTCGGTGAGGGGTTACGTGCACCAGCCTAGGCGCTGCGTTTGGAATGGTCCCTTCCCCCCACCGACTTTTCAGCGCGCAGCATCCAGATCTGATGATGGAGATCTTAGAATGATCCTTTTCCAATGGATTAATTTCAGGCATCAGTGCAAACGACGCACCAGAGAGCTCCATCGTCGTATTTACCACCAAGGGCGATTGATCGATGATATATATATACACACACACACAACTACCTACTTGAGCATCATCACATATTCAAGAAGTGTGGCATATTGAAATCCATGATGCCATCTAATCTATGTACGGGAAAAATTTTAAAAATGTCCTCCCTTATTTCTATGTACGGGATAAATCCATGATGAAATCCGTGATGCAATCTAATCTATACACAGGAAAAATTTTAAAATGCCCTTATTTCTAAATGGTTTGCCATAGCAATGACACGTGGCATGTTTTTAAATGAATCATTTTGCATTTTTTTTTCATTTATATGAGTTATAGCGACATGCAACGTCCGCATTAAGGGCCACGAAGGACGGGGAGTATTTCACTGAGAAAACAATGACTGCGACCTCTCAAGCAATTGCCACATGCTTGCTTTGGATTTCGAGGCGATTTGATTGGTGCTGACTGAGGGAAGTTACCCTCTTTAAAATAAGAGTGTATAAATTTTACACAACGTCCGTAATAATAAGTGTGCATGCAAATATTCATCCAACGGGAAATAGCGAGGGAAAGGGATTTGCTCCCCCAACAGGGGTGCTTTATGAAAGGCTACGTTGTTAAAGTTCTGTCATCTCTAAATTAACTTCCAACTTTATACGTACTTTATTATATATTATATTTATTTAAAATAAATTTATATAAATTTTTTTAATATTAATATTTATGTGTCTAGCAATCAATAGGGCATATTTCTTAATACAAAATATAGATTTACCTAGATATAGTTAAAAAAAGAGAAAAAAATTATATTTGCACATCAAACCAAACTATTATAAATGATAATACTAGTGATATAATTTATATGTAGAAACTCAATTTATGTAGAATTTTATTCATCATTTAGTTGTTGATATTGATCATAAAAGTTTTTCATCAGTCATTATTAAAGCTCATGACTTAATATATCATAAAATTTTGATCATTAATCTTTTTTATTTTATTACAATTTATAATATACTGTATTACATTTGAAAAATAGTTTAAAAAAATTACATTCTCTAACGGCAAGTTATGCACACAAAAATAGAGACTTAGCATATGCATAGCTCTCTATTCACTGTATAAAAGTTGATATTGATGTGTATAACTATTATTAAAATTCTTTGCACATTAATAACATCGCTATTAATGTCCAACTTCATTACTAAAGTTTTTAACTTAATAAAGAAATTTTGCTACTAAAGCTTTCTATTTATTATATTTTTGTTAAATTACTATATTACATTGCAAAAACACTAAGAAAAAAGAAATGAACGCATCACATGGACTGACATCAATGATGATGGTATTGATAACTAAAATTTTTATATGGAAGCTCAATTTTTGTAAAATTTTCTGTTTATTATCCAAACATTGATGCAAGATTTTTTATTTAGTTATCATTAAAGTTCATTGCCTAATGTGAAGTAAAATTTGGCTACTGAAAACTTCTATCTGTTATAATTTATCATGTTGTTATATTATATTTTAAGAGTGGTTGGAAAAAGAAAAAGAAAATATTATATCGATGCAGGTGAGAAATTTTAAAAAAATATTGACCTTCATGATAAGATGAAACATCTAGAATGATTGTGAATAATCCTATCTCAACACTCTCTATTCATCAATTAGAGAACATTCAATGCAAGTAGTGAGACTAAATGAAGAACAATCAAGTCCCTTGGTAAGGTCATCCAAAATATATATAATGTTAGTAGATAGGTAGGCTAACTTCTATATTCCATGGAGTGGAACTCTTGATCACTCTTCTATGCGGATATAAAATAGCTTTAACTAGATTTTTTTAATGATACGTGCCAAGCCATGTGCATGAGGATCGGACAAGTAAAATTTTGTAGTCAAACCAAACTAATGATATTAATTCTTTCAATTTTCAATCTATGAATTAGATTTGAGGATACTTCAGACATACAAAACTCAACTACAATCTATTTGTCATTAACCAACTCATAAATGTAGTGATGCTTAAAATTAATATGTTTATCATGATTGTGAAATATTAGATTCTTTGTCAATGCAATGACAACTTATTATCATAAATAATCTTTGTAAGATTATATTATTGATGATGTAACTTACTAAGCATTCTTCACAACAACATGACTTGAGTTCCAATACTCCTATCTGCAATATATTCTATCTCAGTGATAAAAGGGATAACCAATTATTATTTCTTAATTAATCAAATAAAAACTTATAAGCCAAGATGAAAAGCATCGCCAGAGGTATTTTTGGTTTTTCAATATTTCTTAACTAATTACTATATGTATATCTAACAAGCTTGGAATTATTAGTAGAAAAATAAAAAATAACATTGTTTTGCGTATCCTTAATATATTCCAAAATATGTTTCACTATTTGCAAGTGAAACTAATGTGGAATCTCTATAAATTGACCGATAATTCCAACTTCATACACAATATTAAGTGTACTATAATCAAATATTATAGGCTTCCTACTATTCTTTAAAAATTTTATTAAATCAACTAATTCACCACTATCATCTTTCATAAGCTTCCATCATTCTTCAACTAGAGTTAAAATAGGCTTGCACAACTCCATCTTAAATTTCTTCAAAATTCACTTGTATATTTTTCTAAGAAATAAATACATCATTTTGAGTTTGAGTTACTTCAATACCAAAAAATAAGACATCAATACCACATTTGTCATATCGAATTGAAAATTATATCTTCCTTAAATCTCATTAATAGTTAAGTTATTGTTAGTGAAAATCAAATCATCTACTATAAGCTTATAATGATAATACCACCCTCTTGATTAGATTTGATATACAAAATATGCTGATAGAAATATCTATGAAATTCATGCTCAGGGAATATGAGTCGATCAAAGCATACCATTCCCTAGATGCTTGTTTTGAACCATATAAGGCCTTCAATTTTTAAATTTTATTTTACTCCCACTTCACATATCCTAAAGGTTATTTAATATATACTTTCTCTTCAAGCACACCATTTAAGAAAGCAGACTTCATATCCACCTAAAAGCTTAGCAAGCAATATTGCCTTGAAGTGATTTACATCTTTATTTAGCTTATACTTCTTTTGTACATCCACTTGGCACCTATGAGCTTCTTGTCTCTAGAAAGATTACTAAACTTCAAAGTATTTTTTTTTCAAGTGCATAAATCTCCTTATCCATTATTTGAACCCAACAATCATTCTAGCAGCTTTCTCATCTGTTAACGGATTGCTATCTACAAATATAGTAAAATACACTGCATCATCATCATGAGATGAGTCATAATTATTACAATCACATTATCTTGCAAGTAAGTAGGCAAATGATGCCGGTAATGTAGATGACTAGAAGACGCTGCACAAGTAGGCATCACATTCAATGGAGGTACATCATTAGTAGATTGCACTTGTATTATCTATCTACCAACAGTAACAAGTAGCATGGGTAAAGATTTCTTTTCTTCAACTATTTAATCCCTAATATCATATTCATTAAAAGTCACATCTTAATTAATAATTACGTAAAGTCTTCAGATTATATGGTTGGTAACATTTTGTCTCATGATTGTAGGCAATAAAAATATATTTTTATACTTTATCATCTTACTTCTTTTTCAATTCATTAGGCACATGTACAGATAATGCCACCAAAATTTCATACATAATATTAGACTTTCTCTAATTCCATGTTTCTTGTGTAGTCTTCCCACACAAGTTTGACATATTTAAAACATATACAAGCAATCTTTTTGTGTTGAAAATAAAAACTATAGTGTTCCAAGCTCTTTGTGTTGTTTAGTGCTGAACTAGCATTGGCATCCCACAAAACCTATTGGTTCCCCATTCAATATAGAGCTCCCTACTATTAAGTTTCCTTGAGAAAGGCTAGAAAGTTATATAACACCTCAGGCCCATTTATTGGTCCAATTATTTTTTTATTAGACTAAAATTATATGGCCTTAAAAACTCAAGTGCAAGTTAATTAATAACAGATGAACTAAATTTATAAGCACTTCAAGTTGGATTATTTTGTTTTATTATAATCTCTCTCCCTTATCAAGCAACATCCTCATCGCACGCTATAAGTTAGTCAAAATTTATCAGGAGCTAGGTCGTTGCTGCTGTATAGGTAGCTTCACACTATGACAGGTCACTACCATCGTCTCATGCACAGTCTTTTTCTTCTACCCATAAAGTTTTGCACATTTGGATCGGTTCTAATGCCATTTGTAATACTCCAAACCCATATACTAGTTCAACTAATCTGTTAGCAAACTAAAACTGTGTCATGCTCCAGACCCGATGTGGTGGCCTAGGGGTGGCAATCCACCGCATGCCTGGCATGCAAGGCATCCTGTAGCAATCCAATTATATAAAGAAGGATAATACCTCTATATCATTCAAAATCAATAACCTTAATACAAGTCATGCTCATAAGTTTTGAGCTTCATGCCTATCATACAAAAATCAATGGGGCTACAACAAAATGTTGGATTTAGGTTACTCTGATAGAAGCTCCAACTATATATCCCATATTCTTCTTTAAAAAATATTATGAGATTTTAATGAGCTCACACTCAGTAAGCCTACTGTAATATAATATGACATTTCAAGCTTTTAGCAAATTAGATTTTCATATGTAAAAATACATGTCAAGCTTCCAAATATCAAATACATTTTAACGTGTTATCAAAACATAAATATCATTTGCTCAAACTAATTTTGAAAGCTATTGCCATTTGAATTTCAAAAATACAATTTCAATCAAACCACTGTACCACTATAAATAGCATATAAAATTTTATTTTATACCAATATCCTATGATCATACACTACGTTCATGTAAATAGAACACCATAAAGGTGTATCCTCTCTATGCATTCCCTATGAAGAAAGGGTCTTAGCGTTAACAGAACACCCCTTTGGTGTATCCTCCACATATATAGCCCTTGTCACTACAAGAAAATTTAAATATAGCGATGCCCAAATGCATCGCTAATGCGTCGCTAAACACTCTATAGTGATGCATTAGCGATGCAATTGCGGCATCGCTACGATAGTCGTTGCAATTTTAATTTGTCGCAATTGCGTCGCTTAACAGCGACTCTCTGCGACGCAATAAATGCGTCGCTATATATTGCGACGCAATTAAATGCGTCGCAACATACATGCATTGCTAATTTTAAAAATAATTTTTTAAAAATATTTGCGATGAAAAATCTCGTCATAATTGAGTCGCTAATTAATTATTATTTTTTAAAAAAATAATTAGCGACGTATTAGCGACTTAAATTGTGTCGCTAATATTTCTAAATTATTATTATTAAATATTACGACGCATTTAGTTGCATTACAATATTTAATAATATATTTTAGATATATTAGCGATGCAATTTAGTTGCTAATGCATCGCTAATTAAATTTTTTTAAAAATATTGCGACGCCAGGTCATTGCATCGTAATATTTAATAATAATATTTTGAAAATATTAGCGATGCAATATCAGTCGCTAATGCGTCGCAAATTAATTTTTTTAAAAAAATTAAATATTAAAAATTAAAACGGTTAATACAATTTTGTTAAATCTAAATATTGATCAAACATTTTCACTCAATCCAAACAATAATAAATTTCCAAAAATAATTATATATTAAAATTTTGAAGTTTTTACAACATAAAAAAGAAAAAAAAATACATCAAGAATCCGTGCGATCACGTGGAGGCTGAAGACTCTGCGACAAGCGGCTAACCATATCCGCAAATAATGCATCTCATCTCGCATGTCTGCAAACTCTGCTGATCCCGGCCTCGCATACGCTGCTCGAACTCTGCTCGAATCCTCTCTGCCGAACCTCCTGACGAATCCTGTCGAACCTCCTCGTAATAGATCTCGAAGCTCGTCTAAACGCTCGGGAGGAAGATCACCAGAAATCGCGAGCTGGAGGCCTGATGGGAAAAAATGTAGAAGCTCTAGTGCCCAGACCATAGACCCTGCGGTCTCGTGGCTGGGCACCAACAGCCTCCAAAAACACACGTCGACTCTCCTCTGCTGAGAGTTCGACGGGCGTCTCCCCATCAGTAGAGTCGACCTGCGATGCCTGGGAGCGAAGCTCCTCGACTCGTGTCTTGAAATTATGAAATCAACAATAAATGAGTTAATAAATTTCTCGAAATAAAATTTTAGAAATTAAACAGATACTACATAAATCTAATTTCTTACCGCAACCTCCCGTGATCGCGTATCGACCCAGGAGCCGTCCCTCCTGGTGTGTGTCGCCCTGAATAGACGAAACTCACCAGGATCTCCGCCCTCCTGCTCAGACTATAACAATAAAAAAATGATATTAATAAAATATTTGTAAATAACTAAAATAGTAATTAAAATATTTATGTTTTCTTACCATACGCCGTCTGTGCTCCTGAATCGAAATGGAGCCCGAAGTATGGGAGAGACCCGTGCCAGGACCGCCCTTCTCAGATCGGCGGTTCGTGCTGGCTGATGCGGACCTCCTGCGCCAGCCATCGGACTCCCAGGCCTGCTGCCACTCGTGCCAAATACCCTCTGGCACGTGCGCAGGACGCTGACCCGATGACCTCCAACGATGAAGCATGTCGGAGTATCGGCGTCGCGTCAGAGCCTCCCATGCTGCCCTAATGGCATCATGGCTGGCAGGATCCCACGTAAACTTTTTCTGCATTAAAATAAACAGTTAGTTTCTGAATTTATTAACTTTAAGAAATTTTATATCACTGATAAATTGTATTTAATAAGTTTACCTGAAACTCAGAAAAATAAAACTCCCTCGTGGCTGGCGATACGTGGCGCCAATCGTAGCCACTGGGATCTGCACGCCTCTGAAAACGGCGCTGATGTGGCTGGATACATGATGCTGCTCAATGAATCTGTTAAAAAAATGCAAGTTTATAAGTAATGACTTAAAAACATAAACATATATTTTAATTAGTATATACTTACATCCCCTGAGCATCAAGTCGAAGTACAGTGCGGCCGATGGTGGAAGAACTCTCGGAGGTCTGTGCCGATCGGCTGGATGGTAATATGCTACTGCTGGAGAGATCGAAGGCTGCGCCTCTGCTGGAGATCCAAACTCTCCATCTCCGACGCTCATGTGATCTGATGCGCAGGGCTACGTCCCTGCTCACTCCGTCTGTCGTCGGTAGATCTACCTCTGCCCTCATACTGAAAATACTAAAGATTCACACAATTAAATTACGATTAATGATTGACTATGTAAGAATTTAACACTTATAAAAAAAAGTTAAATTTAAAAAACCTTATGTTTAATCGGTGTCATTTGTTTCGTGAAATGTTGGTTCAACATCCGATGCCGTATCGGATTGCGAATCAGTTTCATTATCATCGGAAGGAAACCGAACATTTGCATCCGCAATTTCTTGGACATCACCACTTGGATCTCTAAGTGATGTTTCAGGAGCCCTTGTGTCGTCCTCAATTGCATGCATTTCCATCTCATCCTCTTGAAATGCAGGGCACTCGGCTGATTGACTTGATGAACTCTCCTCTAATACGATTGTTGAACGTGGGACGATTTTAGAAACGGCCCACCAATCTCGCTTGTCGTTGCGCAAACTTGGATATCCGCAGTAAAAGACTTGCTGAGCTTGGGATGCAAGGATGAATGGGTCATATTTCTGCAATCTTCGTCGATGGTTCACTTCAACCAAATTATAGTCGTTATGAACCCTTTTGCCCACAGGAACTATCGGATCGAACCAATCACAACGAAACAATACGGTTTGTTTCATATGCCAATCGGGATATTCAACTTCAATAATTTTTTTAATAGGCCACCGCCAGCCACGGCCACCGCCGGCCACGGCCGCCGCCGTAGCCGGCGCCTCAGGGGTGGGGGAAAAACCCCACCCCAATAATTTTTTTTTTAACGGTGGCTTGGCCACCGTGGCTAGGCCACCACCGGCCATGGCAGCGGCCGTGGCCGTCATCTCCGGCGACGGCCGCGACCGTGGCCTGAGACGACGGCCACGGCCACCACCGTGGCCAGTGCCTCAGGGGTGGGGGAAAAACCCCACCACCCCAAATTTTTTTTTTTAAACGGTGGCCTGGCCATGGCCAGGCCACCGCCGGCCACGGTGGCGGCCATGGCCGTCGTCTACAGCCACGGCCGGCCGTGGCCTGAGACGACGGCCACCGCCATGGCCGTGGCCTCACGGAAATGGGAGGGCAGGGGGGGTGGGGGAGGGGAGGGGGAGGGGGGCTTACCTCACCGCGGGGGGGGGGGGGGGGGAGGCTGCCGCCGGTGGCTCCTAACGCCGGGGAGAGGGCGGGGGGAGGCGGAGGAGGGGGACGGCACGAATAGGGTTAGAAGAGGAAGAAGAAGAGGCCGGAGGGGGGGGGGCCGGGCGCGACTCAGATTATATACTAGGGTTTAGCGACGCAATTTTGCGTCACTAAACCCTCGCTATTTTTTTTAAAATTTATTATGGATTAGCGACGCAATTATGCGTCGCTAATCTGTCGCTAATTTATCTTTTTTTATTTTCTGGAAAACTTAGCGATGCAATAATTGCGTCGCTAATGAGTCGCTAGTTTGGAGGCAATGACCGGCAGAAATTTTTTTTTTATTTTAGGAAAATACGTCGCTAAAGCGTCACAATTTTTTTATTTGATAATTATATTTGATAAAAATTATTTTTCTAAAAATAATTGCAATGCATATGGTTGCGTCGCAATATTTTATTTTTAAATTTTGTATAACATTTATTTAAAAAAAAAACTTTGCGACACAATAGATGCGTCGCAAAGTTAATAATTTTTTTTAATTTTTTGGTTTATTGCATCGCTATTTAACGTAATTTAATTTTTTTAAAACATTGCGATGCAATGATTTGCGTCGTAATATTTTTATTTCATAATAATTTTGATAAAAATTATTTTTTCTTAAAATAATTGCGACGCATATGGTTGCATCGCAATGTTTTATTTTTAAATTTTTTTATAACATTTATTTTTTTAAAAAATATTACGATGCAATAGATGCGTCGTAAAATTAAAATTTAATTTTTTTTTAATTTTCTGGTTTATTGCATGCTAATGCATCGCTATTTAACATATTTTTTTTAAATATTTGCGATGCATAGATTTGCGTTGCAATATTTCTATTTGATAATTATATTTGATAAAAATTACTTTTCTTAAAATCATTGCGACGCATATGGTTGCGTCGCAATGTTTTATTTTAATTTTTTATAATTTTTTTTTAAAAATATTGCGACGCAAAATATGCATCGCAATTTAATGTAATTTATTTTTTTTAATTTTCTGGTTTATTGCATCGCTAATGCGTCGCTATTTAACATAATTTAATTTTTTTTAAATATTTGTGAGGCACTGATTTGTATCGCAATATTTTATTTGAATTATATTTGATAAAATTATTTTTTCTTAAAAATATTGCAATCGATCCAAGCCCTGATCCCGATCGGCGACGATCGATCTCGGGCCGTTGCGATCGGTCCGATCGGTGAATTCGATGGTTGCGATCGATCCAAGCCCTGATCCCGATCGGCGACGATCGATCGTCGCGATCGATCCGATCGGCGATGATCCGACGGTTGCAATCGATCCAACCCCTGATCTCGATCGGCGACGACCGATCTTGGGCAGTTGCGATCAGTCCGATCGGCGATGATCCGACGGTTGCGATCGATCCAAGCCCTGATCCCGATTGGCGACGATCGATCTCCGACGTCGCAATCGATCCGATCGGTAATGATCCGATGGTTGCGATCGATCCAAGCCCTGATCCCGATTGGCGACGACCGATCTCCGACCGTCGCGATCGATCCGATCGGCAACGATCCGACGGTTGCGATCGATCCAAGCCCTGATCCCGATCGGCGATGATCGATTTGGGCCGTTGCGATTGGTCCGATCGGCGACGATCCGACGGTTGCGATTGATCCAAGCCATGATCCGATCGACGGCGACCGATCTCCGACCGTCGCGATCGATCCGATCGGCGACGATCCGACGGTTGCGATCGATCCAAGCCATGATCCCAATCGGTGACTACCGATCTCGGGCCGTTGCGATCGGTGACGTTCGGACGGTTGCGATCGATCCAAGCCCTGATCCCGATCGGCGATGACCGATCTCGGACCGTTGCGATCGGTCCGATCGGTGACGATCCGACGTTGCGATCGATCCAAGCCATGATACCGATCGGCGACGATCGATCTCAGACCATCGCGATCGATCCAATCGCTGACAATCCGACGATTGCGATCGATCCAAGCTGTGATCCCGATAGCGATGATCAATCTCGGACCATTGCGATCTGTTTGATCGGCAACGATCCGACAGTTGCGATCAATCCAAACCATGATCCCGATCGGCGACGATCGATCTTTGACCGTTGCGATCGATTCGATTGGCTAGGATCTAACGGTTGCGATTGATCCAAGCCATGATCCTGCTCGGCGATGATCGATCTCGGACCGTTGCGATCGGTTCAATCGGCGATGATCCGACGATTGCGATCGATCCAAGCCCTGATCCCGAACGGTGATGACCGATCTCTGACCATCGCGATCGATCCGATCGGCGACGATCCGACGGTTGTGATTGATCCAAGCCTGATCCCAATTGACGACGACCGATCTCGGCCGTTGCAATTGGTCCGATCGGCGACGATCCGATGGTTGCGATCGATCCAAGCCCTGATCCGATCGATGACGACCGATCTCCGACCATCGTGATCGATCCGATCGCGACGATCCGACGATTGCGATCGATGCAAGCCCTGATCCTGATCGGTGATGACCGATCTCGGGCCGTTATGATCGGTCCGATCGGCGATGATCTGATGGTTGCGATCGATCCAAGCCATGATCCCGATCGGCGACGACCGATCTCAGAACGTTGCAATCGGTCCGATCGGCGATGATCCGACGGTTGCGATCGATCCAAGCCGTGATCCCAATCGGCGACGATCGATCTTGGACCGTCGTGATCGATCCGATCGGCGATGATCCAATGGTTGTGATCGATCCAAACCCTGATCCCGATCAGCGACGATCGATCTCGGAACGTTGGATCGGTCCGATCGGTGACGATCCGACGGTTGCGATCGATCCAAGCCCTGATCCCGATCGGCGACGATCGATCTCGGGCCATTGCGATCAATCCGATCGGCAACGATCCGACGGTTGCGATCGATCCAAGCCGTGATCCCGATCGGCGATGATCAATCTCGGACCGTGCGATCGATCCGATCGGCGACGATCGATTTGCGATCGATCCAAGCCAAGATCCCAATATGTGACGACCGATCTCGGACCATTGCAATTGGTCCGATCGGCGACAATCCGACAGTTGCGATCGATCCAAGCCCTGATCCCGATCGGACACGATCGATCTCGGACCGTTGTGATCGATCCGACCGGCAACGATCCGATGGTTGCGATCGATCCAAGCCCTGATCTCGATCGGCCACGACCGATCTCGGGCAGTTGTGATCAGTCCGATCGGCGATGATCCGACGGTTGCGATCGATCCAAGCCTGATCCCGATTGGTGACGACCGATCTTCGACCGTCGCGATCGATCCGATCGGCAATGATCCAACGGTTGCGATCGATCCAAGCCCTGATCCCGATCGGCGATGACCGATCTTGGGCGTTGCGATTGGTCAGATTTGATGATCCGATGGTTGCAATCGATCCAAGCCCTGATCCCGATCGACGATGACCGATCTCGACCGTCGATCAATCCGATCGGCGACGATCCGACGGTTGCAATCGATCCAAGCCATGATCCCGATCGGCGACTACCGATCTCGGGCCGTTGCGATCGGTTCGATCGACGACGATCCGATGGTTGCGATCGATCCAAGCCCTGATCCCGATCGGCGATGACCAATCTCGGACCGTTGCGATCGGTCGATCAGCGACGATCCGACGGTTGCGATCGATCCAAGCCGTGATCCCGATCGGCGACGATCGATCTTGGACCGTCGCGATCGATCCAATCGACGACAATCCAATGGTTGCGATCGATCCAAGCCATGATCTCAATCAGCGACGATCGATCTCGGACCGTTGCGATCGGTTCGATCGGTGACGATCTGATGGTTGTGATCGATCCAAGCCGAGAACCCGATCGGCGATGATCGATCTCGACTGTTGTGATCGATCTGATCAGCTAGGATCGACGGTTGCGATCGATCCAAGCCATGATCCCGTCGGCGACGATCGATCTCAGACCGTTGCGATCGGTCCGATCGGCGACGATCCGACGGTTGTGATCGATCCAAGCCCTGATCCTGATCGGTGACCGATCTCGGACCGTGCGTTCAATCGATCGATGACGATCCGATGGTTGCGATCGATCCAAGCCCTGATCCCAATCGGCGATGACCAATCTCGGGCCGTTGCGATCGGTCCGATCGGCGATAATCCGATGGTTGCGATCGATCCAAGCCCTGATCCCGATCGGACGATCTCTTTGACCATCGCGATCGATCCGATCGGCGATGATCCGACGGTTGCGATCGATCCAAGCCCTGATCCCGATCGGCGACGACCGATCTCGGGCCATTGCGATCGGTCCGATCGGCGACGATCTGACGGTTGCGATCGATCCAAGTCCTGATCCCAATCGACGATGACCGATCTCCGACCGTCGCGATCGATCCGATCGGCAATGATCCAACGGTTGCGATCGATCCAAGCCCTGATCCCGATCGGCGACGATCGATCTCGGGCCATTGCGATTGGTCCGATCGGCGACGATCCGACGGTTGTGATCGATCCAAGCCATGATCCCGATCGGCGACGACCGATCTTGGACCGTTGCAATCGGTCTGATCGGCGACGATCCAATGGTTGCGATCGATCCAAGCCATGATCCCGATCAGCGGCGATCGATCTCGGACCATCGTGATCGATCCGATCGGCGATGATCCAATGGTTGCGATCGATCCAAGCCCTGATCCCAATCGGCGATGACCGATCTCCAGCCGTTGTGATCAGTCTGGTTGGTGACGATCCGACGGTTGCGATCGATCCAAGCCGTGATCCCGATCGGCGACGATCAATCTCAGACCATCGCGATCGATCCGATCGGCGACGATCCGACGGTTGCAATCGATCCAAGCCATGATCCCGGTCTGCGACGATCAATCTTGGACCGTTGCGATCGGTCCGATCGGTGACAACCCACGGTTGAGATTGATCCAAGCCCTGATCCCGATCGGCGACGACCGATCTCCGACCATTGCGATCGATCCGATCGGCGACGATCCGACGGTTGTGATCGATCCAAGACATGATCCCGATCGGCGACAATCAATCTCGGATCATCATAATCGATCCGACGGTTGCGATCGATCCAAGCCCTAATCCGATCGGCGATGACCGATCTCGGATCGTTGCGATCTGTCTGATCGGTGACGATCTGATGGTTGGAATTGATCCAAGCCAAGATCCCGATCGGCGATGATCAATCTCGGACCGTCGCGATCGATCCAATCGGCGATGATCCGATGGTTGCGATCGATCCAGGCCATGATCCCGATCAGTGATGATCGATCTCGGACCGTCGCGATCGATCCAATCGGCAACGATCTGACGATTTCGATAGATCCAAGCCATGATCCCGATCGGCGATGATCGATCTCGGACCATTGCGATCGGTTCGATCGACGACGATCCAATGGTTGCGATCGATCCAAGCCCTAATCCCGATCGACGACGATCGATCTCGGGCCATTGCGATCGCTCCGATCGGCAACGATCTGACGGTTGCGATCGATCCAAGCCGTGATCCCGATCTGCGACGATCAATCTCGGACCGTTGCAATTGATCCGATCAGCTATGATCTGATGGTTGCGATCGATCCAAGCCATGATCCCTGTCGGCGATGATCGATCTCGGACCGTTGCGATCGGTCCAATCAGCGACGATCTGACGATTGTGATCGATCCAATCCGTGATCTCAATCGCCAATGATCGATCTCGGACTATCGCAATCGATCCGATCGATGACAATCCGACGGTTGCGATCGATCCAAGCTGTGATTCCGATCGGCGACAACCGATCCGACGCATGTACCAAAATTAATTTTTTTAAAATAATTGCGACGCATTTCATTGCATCGCAATGTTTTATTTTTAATTTTTGTATCTTTTAATTATATTTTATAAAATTTATTTTTTTTAAAAAAATATTGCGATGCATTATATGCGTAGCTAAATTAAAAATTAATTTTTTGATTTTTTGATTTATTGCGTCGCTACTTAACATAATTAATTTTTTTAAAATATTGCGATGCAATCAAATGCGTCACAATATTTTTATTTATAATTACTTTTAATTTTTTTATAAAATTTATTTTTAAAAAAATATTACGATGCAATACTTGCGTCGCTAAATAAAAAATTATTTTTATTAATTTTTGTTTTATTACGTCGCTATTGCGTCGCTATTTAACATAATCAATTTTTTAAAAACATTGCGTTGCACTGAATTGCATCGCAATATTTTTATATCATAATTATATTTTATAAAAATTAATTTAATTTAAAATAATTATGACACAATACTTGCATCGCTAAATTAAAAATTATATTTTTTAATTTTTTGATTTATTGCGTCGCTATTTAACATAATTAATTTTTTTGAAAACATTGCGATGCATTTGGTTGCGTCGCAATATTTTATTTCATAATTATATTTTATACAATTTAATTTTAAAAATATTGTGATGCATTATTTGCATCGCTAAATTAAAAAATTATGTTTTTTTGATTATCTTGTTTATTGAGTCGCTAATGCGGTGCTAATTGAGTCACAATTTTTTGTTATCGCGGAGGCGTCGCAATTTGGTCGCAATTTAGCGATGCAAGAATGCGTCGATAAATTTGCGTCGCTATTTCAGTATTTTCTTGTAGTGGATTTTGAAACCCCTAAGATTGACTATCTAGAATTCAATCAATTTTTTAAAAATTCTTTCATGATTCTAAGGATTATTCATCTAGATATTTGAACCATTTGATTCATCACATTCCAAAGAACTTTATCATATTTATTGATTATTCTTTTGACGAGTTTCATATCCTTGAAACTCTTATTTTATTTTGCTGAAACTATCTTGAAGTCAACAGCCTAGTCAGTGGAGTCGACACCTCTTCTATGTCGCTCTCGGTCTGAGACCTTGGAGTCGACACCTGCTTTTACGGAGCTGACTCCAGTTCGGGCGCTAACTGAGTTAGTGACTTGGAGTCGACACCCGACTTTGCGGGAGCCGACACCTTGTGGTCCTAATTTGACTATTTTAGGGCCGAGTCAACAACTATTCAACCCCAATCAGTTTCAAACTCTCTCCAAAGCCTCTCCAAGCCTCCCTAAACCTAGAATCTCTCAAATCCACCATTCCCTAGGATTCTATGGCATCTAAGCGAAGAGGATCGATCTTTGGAGCTCCCATGGCGACAAGGAAGAGGACAGTGAGGCATCCTGCCCGTCAACCCTCGCCTAGCTCAGATTCCACTTCTTCGTCCTCAATGCCCAATGCTGTACCAGGTCCTTTTTCTCCTCATGTTGATGTTTTAGCGGGAAGAGTGATTGCTATGGGAAGGAAGGTTGACTTCGGATTTTTTGAAGATGAGGGATTTTCTATTGGGAAGCAAATCCAGGACATGGGTTGGGAGAAGGTTTGTTCTCTAGACATTCCTACCTACCCTTCTTTGGTCAAAGATTTCTATTTGAACCTTTCTAGAGGAGATGGCGAACTTATCAGTTTTGTTAGAGGAACTAGGGTTCATCTTACCTCAGAAATTTTGGGAAGATTGTTAGATATACTTGTCTCTGGAATGATTGCTAATGCCCATAGCAATAGAGGAGTGGCATTGTCTAGAATGCTTGGCAGAGATGTAGCAGAATTTGAAGAAGTTAGGGCTAACTAGTTACCCTTGGAGCTTAGGCTGTTACACAACATATGCAGTAGGATTTTGTTTCCTAAGATCGGCCGTTTCGAGTATGGACTCAGTGGTTACTGACCAACCAACCAATCTACCGAGATGATGATTTGGTATATGGCCGAGGCTGGAGGCAAGAAGAGATCTACCCTTCCATACAGCATGATTTTGACCATGGTTTTCCAAAGCCAAGGAGTTAGCATATTAGATAATGAGCCCTTGAAAAGCTTAAGACACACTGATTACTACAACAAAGCCACATTGCACCGGATGGGATTCATTAAAATCAATGGAAACTGGGAGAGGAAAGGAAGCATGGATGACAGGGCAGTAGAGATTGATACTACAGCCTATGGCACTTCGGAGGCAGAACCCTCAGTGAGGCATATGTCACCTGGCCTCAACTGTCCAACACCTTCTGCTCCTACACCTGCTCCTTTAGCTTTTGTTCAGTCCTCTATTGGTTTTTATGAGATTCAGATGGAGCAGTTGAGATCTTTATTTTTGGATCATGAAGCTAAAATGAAAATTGAGTTTGATAATAGACTTATGGGTATAAGAGAATTATTTTACTCCTTAGAAGATAAAGTGACCAGAATCGAATCTTCCCTTGGAACTTCTTCTGAAACCTTGAAGTGTGATTTAATGCATATTTTTGAGAAGATCAAGGACATTGGAGGAGATTCTGATATATATTCTAAGTGCAATGCAGAGTTACAAGAGAAAATTATAGTTGCATCTTCATTTATTGACAGAAGATTGAATGAATTTATCAAGATCCAAAGTGAAGGAATGGGAAAATCCTAAAAGAGCTCAAAAGACTTCTTAGATTTTGATTAGCTTTTAATGTTTGATTTACATTTTGATGTACTTACTCTTGAAATTTAGTTTGTATTTTTGATGTAATGAAGTATTTTGACTTTATGAATGATTGATGTTAATTTAAGCTAAATGAATATTTTCTTAACCTTTTGTTGATAACAAAAAAGGGGGAGAGAAGATAATTGTATATTCATTGAATGAACTTATTGAATGAATTTGATTAATTAGTATCAAGCATTGAATGAACTTAATTGCATGAGTTTTAATGATAAGGGGAGAGAAGATGTTAATTTGAGTATCATAGGGGGAGCTTAACTATGAGAACTTATCTTGCTTTGAAACTTTCATTATTTAATCATGCATATACTCAATGTTTTTGTCATCATCAAAAAGAAGGAGATTGTTGACCCAATTATTGATTTTGATGATTAACAAAAGCCATGAGTATATTCATTGTGTTTCTGACAAATTTGAGAAGTATTTCAGGGATTAAGAATGTTTAATTATTCAAATGATACACAAAATCAGTTTTGAATTAAGTTTTAAATAGAAAATATTTAAGTTCAGAACTTGGAGCCGACACTAGGGCATATCAGAACTATTCTAAGTTTTCGGTACGGTTTGGAGTCGACACCTGAACCTCTAGAGCCGACTCTAACCTGAGATACAGAGGAGTGCTTTCTGCGTAGTTTTTGGAGCCTACACCTGGAGTTTGGGAGCCGACACCTAGAGTTCGGGAGCCGACACCTGAAATTTCTAAAGCCGACTCTAACCTAAGAACAGATAGCATATTTTTTAAACATCGTTAGAGTCGACACCCTCAAATATTAGAGCCGACACCTAAATGCACTGAGCCGACACATCACTTTTTCAGAGCCGACTCCCCAACAAACTTTTTATTACCATTTTTGGAAACCCGAGTTGGAGCCGACACATGCAAAGTTGAAGCCAACTCCAACCTATCAGGAACAGATTTTTAAATTGTCAGAACGGACTCTAACGGTAATATTTTTCTATATAATCTCTAATGGCTATATTTCTTTGCGTGTAGAAGCAATTGAAGTACCTTGTAACAGCTATTTTTACACCTAGTCTTGGATTAAGAAATCTATAAAGAGGGCATTCGTCCGTTTGAAAAATAAAGTGAAAAAAGGGAGAAAATATAGAGAGAAAATCAAAAAAATCAAGTAAAAAGAAAGAGAAATTTTCAAATAGAAATCTCTGAATTCACATCCAACTTCTGAAGAGAGGTTCAACAGAAATCCAAAGCTCTCAAAGATCAAAATTGAAGGATTTTCAAAAGAGAAAAGAAAAAGCTCGAAAGTCCCTTTTTCTTCAACTTCTCTACAACAACTTTCTGTGAAGAA
Organism: Calamus simplicifolius; assembly: GCA_900491605.1. Classification (NCBI taxonomy): domain Eukaryota; kingdom Viridiplantae; phylum Streptophyta; class Magnoliopsida; order Arecales; family Arecaceae; genus Calamus; species Calamus simplicifolius. The sequence goes on from UESW01004041.1 coordinate 100,112, forward strand.
TCAGAGTTGAAGCTTGATTCAACCATTCAAAAGAGAAGAGGAAAAGAAGAAAAGAAGAAAAGCTCACATTCAAATTGCCTCAAACAGGCTTTTTTAATCCTTGTCTATTTAAATTGCATATTTGCTCATTTGAGGAGCTGTTTTGTATTGTAAATATTATTTTTAAATTATTGTTTGCTAATTCAATCAGGGGGATTGAATTAGTGGAGGTAGTTTACCTCGAGACAAGCTAAGGTTAGCTTGGGTTTGGGTTGTGTGCTGGTGAGCCCGAAAAATCGGCTGGGTTCGTTGTGATCCTGGGTAAAATAACAAGTTGGAGTTGTGAGCTTGTAAAATAGCTCGACTGTAATCAGTGGAATTATAGTGTGGACCCAAGTGTTGCTTGGGAGTGGACGTAGGTGTGGGATATACCGAACCACTATAAATCTTTGTGTGTTTGTCATGCACTTATCTCTCTCTCTCTTTATCTTCCTCATTTATGGTTAGCTTTAATTAATTCAATTTACTTAAGCACTTTCATATCAATCTAATTATTTTCAAAGAGTTAATTTTTTTAAAGAACCAATTCATCCCCCTTTTGGATTGCCATCTGGGCCAATAGGGTCTCTAGCAAGGGGGCCTAGAGGGGGGGGGGGAGATCGGTTGCGACATGGCCTGAGGGGGGGTCTCCAACAAGGAAGGGCTTTTGGGGGGGGTAGATCAAGTGCGACATGGACCTGGGGGAGATCAGGGGTGATGCAGCCCGAAGGGGCTCCAGCAAGGGGGTAAATCAAGCATGGGGGGCAACGGCGGCCGTGGGGGGAATAATAGGCACAACACAGCCTAAGGGGCCTCTAGCAAGGGGGGCTTGCGCAAAGGAAGGAGCGACGATGGCCTGGAGGGGGTTGGGAGCGCTGGAGGGAGGGGGGGAATGGGGGTGGGGACATGGGCCGAAAAGAAAAATCTAGCGGGCATGGGCCAAAGAGAAAATTCTAAAATAGGGCTGAGCGATGCGTGCTGGCGATGCCGTGCATGTCACTGAGCATGCATCAATAAGCAAGGCTCCTAGCCATGCGCCTCACTGCATTGCGATGTGTGTGCACAAGTTGCTAATTAGCTATGCCTTGGCATCACTAAACACATCGTTAATTTTATTCGTCGCTAATTCATTGCTATTTAATCATTGATTTTTTTGATAGGGCTGTGCATCATTGATTCATCACTATTTAGTGACACATAATGCCAGCATCGCTAATTGGCATCACTAAAATATAAAATTCTTGTAGTTTTCTCAATCTCCTCTCTCTCCAGCCCATTTTCTAGTTGTACCCTTGTTAGGAAATTGGAATTCCTATATTCGGTAAATGAATAGGACATCACATTTTCTATATTGTGTTAGAAAATTAGATTTCCTATATTAGCTAAATCAAGAGGAAATCACGTGTTCTATATTGAGCAATATATATTCTCATTCAATTATATAAGCTATTTGATATGGGTTAAAATTATGTGGTCTAATACAGGTAATCCATCAATTTTTGAATTGATATAAAATCAAATTGAGAAGATACCATTTAGGAATTATGGGAGCCCTATGTAAAGACCCTCCAATACATTAAATTGCAACACAATTTCTCTTCTTCCCATCCAAAAGAGAGACGACGATTCCATTAAGGAGCTAAAGCGATTTGGTTGAGGAAGGCCATAAACAACTCTCTATTACATTCATTTATTAGTGTTTAACAATCATAAAAATTTCAAATAATCAGCGATTGATATCAATGGATCCAGGTATTTTTTTGTTAATGTTCTTAATGATCAACATGATGATATTGGGATTTCATATAGTTTATGGTTTAAAGAAAATTCTAACAAATGGTATCAAAGCGGTTGTGTTTGATCATTAGGAATATTTTTTATTCAGTTAATAAGTAAATACAGATCGGATTTCATGGGTTTGATCTCTGGATTCTTTGGCTATTGTTTGGTCAAGGCAAATATGTATATGTTCTATATTCATCCCGTTTTTTTTTGCCTTTGAGTTATTATGCATTTATTCATCGGATACTCTATTGGTACTCATATTTGATATATTTCACTCATATTTGATATATTTCACTCATATATATACTTATTATTTGGATTAAAAAAATATCAAAAGGCTCGGACGTTCTTAGTTCCTATTTTCTCATATAGGGATAGTCTAAGAGGGGAGGCTACTAGTAGTATCCCAGGCTATTTGATCCCATGGACGTTTGGTAGGAACATCGGAGCACACCAACAAGGAAGGATATTGGTAGTACCTCAGTGCATTGACCCAACTATCGGCGTTCCGAAAGAACTATAGGCTGCCAAGAGGGCTAGGCGGCACAACGCAAAGGAGAGGCTGACATGGGAGAGCCCCAAGTTCACATATTTTGGCATATTTACATGAACAAATATATGAAATTTATGTGCATAATTTTATTTTAATTTATCTAGTATTTTTAAAATAAATTAATTAAACAATACATTGCCAAAGTAACCTCTATTGTATAGATTTGTTTATTTTGAAATATAAGATATGTATGTGTGCTATTTATGTGAGTAATGACCAGCCCAAAGGAAGGTTATTATTTGGCCAAATAACAGACATACTTGTCATGATAAATGTGTGATGATCATAAAGATTTTTATGTGAACAAAAGTTGGTTCAAAAAAAGGCTTTTGTTTGATGGAACTGATTGTTAGCATTTGATCACTGCACTAAGAGGACCACTTATAGTTAATTTCTTTATCCAAAGATAAAAAATTAATGTTGTGCTAGGTATCTTGTGAAGGGTTCCCAATTCAAATTATTTGTTCGTGTATTATTTTATTTGTAAGACATGCTTATTGATGTGAGTGTACTTGTTTATTTGTTCTCCAATCAGTTTTTGATGCTACTACTAGTAAAGTTTCTGCCCAAATTAACATCTCAATGAGCGGGATGAACTTTAAGATCTAGAAAGAAACCGTGAATATTGTCCTCGGTTGTATGGATTTGGATCTTACACTTAGGTTGAAACATTCCATTGCTACTCCAAAAAATCTCAATAAGATTAAAATTAAAGTGGGATTGCTTTGACCGAATGTGCTTGATGATCATGAAATGCTCTATTCCAAAAGTGTTTTGGAGTTTTATTGCTAAGAGCGAAAACGCCAAAACTTTCCTTGAGAAAATTGAGCAATATTTTTCCAAGAATAAAAAATCAGAGGTGAGTAACCTCTTGTCTAAACTCGTCACCATGAAGTATAAGGGAAAAGGGAACATAAGAGAGTACATCATGGAGGTGCTTCATCTTGCATCAAAACTCAAGTCACTTAAGTTAGAGTTGTCTGAAGACTTGCTCGTGCACTTAGTTTTGATCTCTTTTTCTACACACTTCGGGTAATTCAAAGTGAGTTATAACACTCAAAAGGACAGATGGTCCCTTAATGAGCTTATATCTCACTATGCAAAAGGAAGAGAAGCAATAGAGGAATAAGATAGAAAGTGCTTATTTGGCAACAATCTTTCATAATAAGAAGAAAAGGAGAACTAAGGATGTTGCGGATGGATCTTCTTAACAGAAAAAACAAAAGAAGCAGGATGAGGTGTTTGCCTGCTACTTCTACAAGAAGCTGAGGCACATGAAGAAACAGTATCCTAAGTATGCTGCATGGCGTGTGAAGAAGGGTAAGCTTCTGACTCTAGTTTGTTCTGAAGTTAATTTAGCTTCTGTACCTAAGCATACTTGGTGGGTAGATTCTGGTCCTACTGCTCACATAAATATGTCTATGCAAGGTATCCTTTAGAGCCGACAGCCAAGTGATGCTGAAAGATTCATCTTTGTAGATGACGACAATAAAGTTGCAGTGGAGGCCATTGGGACTTTTAGATTGCAATTAAGGACTAAAATTTATTTGGATTTATTTAAGACCTTCATTGTACCATCTTTTTGACAAAATTTAATTTATGTTTCTTCTTTGGACAAATCAGGATTTTCTTATTCATTTGGAAATAATAAAGTTAGTCTCTAATAAAATCCAAATTTTATTAGTTCGGGTTCCTTGATTGATAATCTATATATGCTTGATGCTATTAGTTCTTATAATGAAATATTGCATTCAAGTTTACGTGGTACAAAGCAAAAATTAAATGAGAATTTTGCTATCTTATGGCACAAGCGCTTAGGTTATATCTCTAAGCAAAGAATTCAGAGGCCAACGTTAGATGGAATCATTAAAACCCTAGATTTAATAGATTTTCAAGTCTGTGTCGAGTGCATCAAGGGAAAACAGACAAACAAAAGAAAATTAAGTGCTGAAAGAGCTATAGATGTCTTAGAACTCATACATACCGATATTTATGGTCCATTCCCTATGACTTCTTAAAATGGATAATAGTACTTTATTATGTTCATAGATGATTACTCTAGATTCAGTTATCTATATTTGATACTTGAGATGTCACAATCCTTAGACGTGTTCAAGTCTTTCAAAGCTAAAGTTGAACTTCAACTTGGAAAGAAAATTAAGGTTGTTAAATCTGACCATGGTTGCAAATATTATGATAGGTATGATGGATCAGGAGAACAATGTTTTGTTGAGATAATGCAGAATTGAGGTGTCCCACGTTCTCCTACTTTGCAGTTGGATAACGCAGAGTCTCACGTTCTTCTACTTAGACCAAGTCACTCTACGTGTCCCATGTTTATCTGTTCATGGGTTTTATCTTCTAAGTTTATCTATGTGGGCTAGTTAGTTTTGCACGTTATTAGATAGTGGATAACATGCCTCTAATTTCTTGCTGCACGATGTTTCTTTCATCTCTATTTAAATATATGTAAATGACATCATTCGAGATAATGAAGAGCAAGTTTATCCTTTTACTTTTGCCTTCTTCCAAAATTATCCTTAGCAATTTTATTTTCCTTCTCAACTTTCTAACCATCATTGAAAAAGTCCCTACTTTCAAAATCTGTTAGTCCCGTATCTCTTTTGTTATCAAGTGGTATCAGAGCCAATGGCATTCAACAGCAATACTATCAACCCGGTGATTCCAATATTCAAAGGAGAAGGCTATGATTTCTGGAGCAAAAGATGAAGACTTTTTATCTCACAAGATTTATGGGAATTGGTGGAGAAAGGCCTACCAAAGGAAGGAGCATTAAAGCCAGAGAATATAAAAAGGATGCCAAAGCTCTCTTCTTCATTCAACAGGCCATTGGTGATGCAATTTTTCCTCGAATTTCAGCAGCTACAACCTCTAAAGATGCTTGGGATTTGTTGCAAGAAGAATATCAAGGTAATGTTAAGGTATTAACTGTCAAACTCCAAACTCTTCGTCGAAAATTTGAGACATTGAGCATAAAAGATGATGATTCTTTAGATCAGTTTTTTTCAAAAGTTCTAGAAATTGTTAATCAAATGAGAATTTATGGTGAAGATTTATCTGATCAAAGAGTTGTTGAAAAAATATTACGAAGTTTGTCAGTTAAGTATGATCATATTGTAGCTGCTATAGAAGAATCCAAGGATCTAACCAAACTTTTAGTTAGTGCATTACTTGGCTCTCTTCTGTCACATGATGACAGATTGAAAAGGTCCAATGAAAGTACAGTGGAAAAAGCCTTTCATTCTAAGGTGAATGCTCCAAAGGAAAGCATCAATCAACATTGTACACCAAGAAATAAAGGAGGTTCTTTTCGAGGCAGAAGAGGTGGATGACGTCTTGGTAAAGTTTATCAGAATCGCAATGAAGGTAACAGCCAAGGTGAAAATTTTAAACCTTTTCAGTGTAATTATTGCAAGAGATATGGTCATATTGAAAGGTTTTGTCGGATAAAGGAAAGTAATGAAAAGGGTGAAATCTCTAAGCCTTTTCTTTGTCATTTTTGCAAAAAGTATGGCCACATTGAGCGTTTTTGTAGATTGAAAGAAAAACATGCAAATTTTGCAGAAGAACATGAAAAGGGGTCAAATGAAAATTTATTTCTTGCATGCTTTACTGCAAAAGAATGTCCTAAAGAAGTTTGGTATATTGATAGTGGATGCAGTAATCATATGACAGGTCGTGCAGAGATCTTTTCTTATTTGGACAAATCTGTTACTACAAAGGTAAAAATGGGTGATGGTAATGTTTGAGAAGCTCATGGGAAAGGTACTGTGAAACTTGATTTCTATGGCTTGAAATCAATTGAAAATGTTTTATATGTTCCTGACTTGAAGTCTAATTTGTTGAGTGTTGGGCAATTTTTGACTGAAGGTTATTCACTTATTTTGAAGATTTAAGATGTCGTGTTTATGAAAACACTAAGAGTTCACTTATTATTGAGATACCTATGATTGAAAATAAACTTTTCTCTCTACGTTTTGATCATGCCTTGAATGTCTCATTAGCAAATGATAATGTGTTATGGCATCATAGATATGGACATTTGGGTTATCACAATTTGGAGCTTTTATCAAAAAGGAATATGGTGTATGGGTTGCCTAGAATTATGAATAATGATTATATATGTGAGAGTTGTGTGCTTGGAAAGCATCCAAAAGGAAAGGCTTGGCGGGCCTCAAAACCACTTGAACTGGTGCATGCAGATTTATGCGGACCAATGCAATCTCCATCCTTAGACAATAGCAAGTATTTTATTATTTTGTTGATGATTTTAGCAGAATCACATGGGTATATTTTGTTAAAGAAAGTCAGATAGCTTCTCTGTATTCAAAAGGTTTAAATGCTTTGTTGAAAAGAATAGTGGCCATGCATTAAAGGTATTGCGAACTGATTGGGGTGGAGAATTTCTTTCAAAAGAATTCACTCTTTTTTGTGAAGATAATGGCATTCACAGGCAATTGACTGCAAGCTTCACACCACAACAAAATGGAGTAGCAGAATGAAAGAATATGAGTCTTGTTGAGATGGCAAAAAGAATGATTTAAGCAAAAGGGCTTCCTAACAATTTTGGGCCGAAGCAGTTCATACCGCTACCTATATACTCAATCGTAGCCCCACATCTTCACTTCAAGGCATAACACCATTTGAAGCTTGGCATGGATGGAGATCAAAGGTAACTCATTTTAGAGTATTTGGGTGTCTTGCTTATGTTCACATTTCATCTCAGAAAAGAAAAAAATTAGATGATAATAGCATGAAATGCATCTTTATTGGTTATAGTATTGAAAGCAAGGCTTATCGGTTTTATAATCCTATAACTCAAAGGCTTGTTGTTAGCCGGGATGTGATATTTGATGAGCAAATGCATGGAATTGGAATGAATTACAGAATACAGCAATAGGTAGAGCTCAAGCTGAAGAAACATCTGTGGTCTTTGATGATGAAAGTGAAGATTTAACTGATCCAAATTAATCTTCACCAAGGTCAACACCTATGCAGTCTACACTTGTGAGTTCTCCTTATTTATCATCTTCTGAATCTCTTCCAAGAAAGATAAAATCCTTGATTGATATATATGAAAGATGTCAGTTTACTTCTGTTGATGAACCAAGCTATTTTGAAGAAGCAATAAAGCATAAAGAATGGAGCAAAGCTATGGATGATGAAATTTCAGCATTAATAAAAAATGGTACTTGGGAGCTCATGGATCTACCACCTAACCATGAAGCTATTGGTTTAAAATGGAAATACAAAATCAAATACAAAGAAGATGGATCAGTCCAAAAATTTAAAGCAAGGATTGTTGCAAAGGGCTATATGCAGCGAGAAGGTATTGATTTTGCAGAAACTTATGCTCCAGTAGCTAGATTTGATACGATTAGAACAGTTTTATCTATAGCTACTCATTATCAATGGAATGTTTTTCAACTTGATGTCAAATCAGCCTTTTTGAATGGTTTTTTGGATGAAGAAGTATATGTGCAGCAACCACAGGGCTATGAAGTTGTTAATGAAGAAAAGAAGGTGTATCGATTACGGAAGGCACTTTATGGACTTAAGCAGGCACCTAGAGCATGGTATGAAAGGATTGATCAGCACTTTGTACAGAATGGCTTTCAAAGGAGCAAAAACGAGCCCACCTTATATGTCAAGTCAAAAGGTACAAATATTCTTATGGTTTATTTATATGTTGATGACTTGGTATATACTGGCAGTAGTGATGAACTAATTGCAGAATTTAAAAATAGTATGATTAAAAATTTTGAGATGTCAGATCTTGGCTTGATGAATTACTTTCTTGGTTTGGAAGTAAAACAATTTGGTAATGAAATTTTTGTCTCCCAAGAGAAGTATGTAAAAGATCTTCTTCAGAAATTTGCAATGTCTGATTGCAAGCCAATGAAGACTCCAATGAACACTGGTGAGAAATTTAGCCAAAATGATGGAGAAGAACAGATTGATGCACATATGTACAAAAGTTTAATTGGAAGTTTGCTATATCTCACAAATACTCGTCTAGACATTATGTATGCAACAAGTTTGCTATCAAGGATCATGCAAAGTCCAAGCAAAATTCATCTTGTGGCAGCGAAAAGAGGGTTGAGATACTTAAAAGGAACTATTACCTATGGTATTTCATACACTAATGCTAATAAGTTATCTTTGTGTGGTTTTTCTGATAGTGATTGGGCAGGTTCAGTTGATGATCGAAAAAGCACTTCTGGTTACATCTTCACCCTTGGATCTGGAGCAATATCTTGGAGTTCAAAGAAACAAAGTACTATAGCACTATCATCATCTGAAGCTGAGTACATAGCCGTTACTGCTGCAGCTTGTCATGCTATCTGGTTGCGTAGAGTATTGGAGGATTTAAAACTATCACAAAAGGGCCCAACTACTATCAACTGTGACAATCAATTCACAATTGCAATGACAAAGAATCCAGTGTTTCATCAGCGAACAAAGCACATTGAACTTCGACATCATTTTGTTCGTGAACTAGTGACTAATGGAAGTATTGAACTGCAATTTTATAACACCAAAGAATAATTAGTAGATATCTTCACAAAAGCATTGCCATTGAAAAGCTTTTTATATTTAAGAGAAAATTGGGAGTATCTGCATTAAGGGGAGTGTTGAGATAATGCAGAATTGAGCTGTCCCATATTCTCCTACTTTGCAGTTAGATAACGCAGAGTCCCACATTCTCCTACTTAGACCAAGTCACTCTATGTGTCCCATGTTTATCTGTTCGTGAGTTTTATCTTCTAAGTTTATCTGTATGTGGGCTAGTTAGTTTTGCACGTTATTAGATAGTGGATAACGTGCCTCTAATTTCTTGCTGCACGATGTTTCTTTCATCTCTATTTAAATATATGTAAATGACATCGTTCGAGATAATGAAGAGCAAGTTTATCCTTTTGCTTTTGCCTTCTTCAAAATTATCCTTAGCAATTTTATTTTCCTTCTCAACTTTCTAACCATCATTGAGGAAGTCCCTACTTTCAAAATCTGTTAGTCCCATATCTCTTTTGTTATCATGTTTAGGACCCTTCGCATTTTTTTTCAAATAATGTGGAATTGTTCTGCAATATACTATGCCAAGCAAACCCAACATGAACGATATTGCAGAACGATGAAACCAAACTCTTAAGGATATGGTAAGATCGAAGCATGATTAATCATTCTTCTTTACTAGAGTTACTTTGGAGAGAAGCCTTGAAGACTGCAGTTTACATTCTTAATAAGGTACCAAGCAAAGCAGTTGTCAAAACTTCTTATGAGCTTTGGATAGGCAAAAAGCCTAGTATTAGGCATTTGCGCATTTTGGGTTATCTAGCTAAGGCACAGCCTTACAAGCCATATGAAAGAAAACTGGACTCAATGATGGTTAGCTGCTATTTCATTAGTTACATATCAAGATCTATTTTTGAAATGAAAAATGTGAGATTCATTGAGGATATTGAGTTTGGAAGGAAAGAAAATATAAGGAATGTTGTTTTTGAAGGAGAATTTATTATTGATGATGATCAAGTTTTTGTTCCTATTATCGTTCAAGATACAACTTCAGCACTAGACACAATGTTTAGGTTCCTATTCCTAACATTATTCCAAAACAAGACAATAATGAAATCCTCCCTCAAGCACAACGTATACAACAAACTCAATGACATCAAGAAGTGTCATTGAGAATATCCACTAGGAAGAGAAGAAGCACAATTTTAGATGATTATATAGTCATTCTCCAAGAACATGAGGATGGCATTGGTTTAACAGAAGATGATCTGATCAACTTTTGTCAAGCCATGCTTAGTTATAACTCCTAAAATTGGATTGAAGGAATGAAGGATGAGATGAAGTCTATGAAAGACAATGAGATTTGGAATCTTGTCGACTTGCCTAAAGGTATGAAGCCCATTTGTTGTAAATGATATTTAAAACTAAAAGGAATTCAAAGGGCAATGTCGAGAGATATAAGGCACATCTAGTTTTTAAAGGCTTTACTTAAGAAGAAGGCATTGACTATAAAGAAACTTTCTCTTCAGTATCTTTAAAAGATTCTTTTAGAATAATAATGGCACTAGTAGCTCATTTTGATTTAAAGCTTCATTAAATGGAAGTCAAGACAGGGTTTCTCAATGGAGACATTGACGAAACGATCTATATGGAACAATTAGAAAACTTTGTATTAGGTGATCCAAAGTCTATGGTTTACAAATTGAAGAAATCTATTTATGGTCTCAAATAGGCTTCTCATCAATGGTATCACAAGTTTTATCAAGTCATAACTTCATATGGTTTTGAGGCTAATGTCGTTGATGAATGTGTATATCACAAGTTCAGTGAAAGTAAATAGATTTTTTGGTATTATATGTTAAAGATATTCTACTTGCTAGCAACAATATAAGTTTATTGCATGAAACCAAGAAATTTCTGATGAAAAATTTTAAAATGAAATATCTTGATAATGCTTCTTTTGTATTAGATAGTTAGATATTAAGAGATCGTTCTCAAGGTATCCTTAGGTTGTCGCAAAAGGGCTATATTGAGAAAGTTTTAAGTAAATTCGACATAAAAGATAGTAAATTAGGAGACACACCCATGGCTAAAGGAGACAAGTTTAGCTTCAAACAATATCCCCAATAATGATCTTGAAAGGAAAGAAATGCTGAAGATTTCATATGCCTTAGTAGTAGGGAGTCTAAATATGTATGCTCAAGTCTGCACTCGTCCTGATATAGCATTTATAGTAGGAGTTTTGGGTAGATATTTAAGTAAACTGGACATGTAGCATTAGAAGGCAGCCAAACTCGTGTTGCATTATTTAAAGAGAACAAAAGATTATATGCTCACTTATCAAAGATCAGACAGTTTGGAGATCATCGGGTAATTTGACTCTAATTTTGTGGGATGCTAAGATAGCAGACACTCCACATCATGCTATATCTACATGTTGGCTGAAGGAGCTTTCATGGAAATCTGCAAAGCAGACTCTTGTAGCTTCTTCAACCATGGCTACAAAGTTCATAACTTGTTACGAGGCATCTAATCATAGGATATGACTACGAAACTTTGCTACTAGACTGCATGTGGTAGATGGCATTGACAGGCCATTAAAGATTTACTCTGCAATCCTTTTACTCCAACAATAATAGGAGCTCGATGAAGTCAAAATTTATTGATATCAAGTTTCTAGTGATTAAGGAGAGAGTTCATAATAGACAGATATCTATAAAACATATAGGAACAGATTCTATGTTAGTTAAACCATTAATTAAGGGCTTCATGCCTAAGATCTTTCGTGAGCATATTGCTCATAAGGACATTATTTATGATGATACTTTGGTTTAGTAAGAGTATCCTTATTGTATGTTTTATTTTGGATATCGTGCTGTTTAATTTTCTGCATGATAAAGTTGATGGTTTATGTTTTCATTTCTGAACTTACTTATGTTTTTCTATATGCAATATTTTATTACATTTAAAGATTTTGAATTGATCTCATTAAAGATTAAAGAATGATCAGTTGGAAATAGACATGTTTAAGATCACATTGCATGTAATTTTGCTACTGCTCATCCATATTTAATCTATGTCATTGAGTATATTAGTATAGTGATGATTGTCGTTAATCACGACTATATTGTGATAAAAGCCATGATGATTCCATCATTAGTATATGAGATGGATCGGATTGTTTAAGAAAAAATTAAGAATAAATAGCTTACATATATGCGCCTAAGGAATTTTGTGATATAATTGATTGAGAAATAATATATAGCCCAAGTGGAAGATTGTTAGGAAATTGAATTTCCTATATTTGGTAAATCAATAGAAAAATATGTTTTCTATATTGTGTTAGAAAATTAGATTTTTATATTAGATAAATCAATAAGAAATCATGTGTTCTATATTGGACAATATATATTCTCATTCAATTATATAAGCTATTTGATATGTGTTAAAATTATGTGGTCTAATGCTGATAACCCATCAATTTCTGAATTGATATAAAATTAAATTAAGTAGATATCATTTAGGTGATTATGGAAACCCTATATAAAGACCCTATTGGTTATGGTCTTCAATATACCAAATCGCAATACAGTTTCTTTTCTCCTCATCAGGAAGAGAGACGATAGTTCCAGTAAGAAGTTAAGGCGATTTGGTTGAGGAAGACCACAAACCACTCTCTATTACATTAATCTATCAGTGTTTAACAGTCATAAAAATTTCATGATAGTTAACAATCAATATCAATAGATCTAGATATTTTTTTGATTACCATTTTTAGTGTTTAATATGATGATTTTAAGATTTCATATAATTTATAAATTAAAAAAATTTCTAAAACACCGATCTTCCATGCCTCACTAACAAACCTCGCATTCGGCGTTTGGTTACGAAAATAGGACCAACAGTGCATGGGTACTCCTTCGCACATGCTTTCTATCGCGGAATTCCAGCCGCTCTGCGTCCAGAAGCCACCGACTGCAGAATGGGCCAGGACTTCCTGCTGCGGTGCCCAGTCGACCATTTTACCTCTGGTTTGCGTCTCTTCTTCGAATCCTTCTGGCAGCTCAACCTGCTCTGACCCACGAATGGAACCTGGCCGGACCACCCACAGGAATGGCTGCGGCCAGGGCCCAGGCAGTTTCCACAAGCTCCTTTCCGTCCACAGTGGCGATGCTTCCTAAGCTCACGTACATAACGGACCCAGCTGGAGCTTGTTTGTCTAAACACTCGAGGCAACTACGATCTTGGGCCAGCAAGCTACCCTGTACACTTGGAGACAACTTATGAAGCGGGCTTATGGCAAAAAGAGTGGGATAGAAAGCTATTTCTGGATCTTCTCCAGAACATCTCCTTCAATGGCCTCAAAACGTGTTCATTATGACACCTGCCGAGGTCCTGGCTTCTTCATAGACTTGGGATGCCAATTGACACAATTCCTCGGGACTGCTTTGGTCTACACGCATCAAGTCTTTCTACCGGAGCAGTGGGAACTCCCTCAGCGGAACCTCCAACTGAGAATCTGGAATACGTGCACAATCTAATGATCAGGATACTTCTCGTTCGTTACATGATCAAAGAAGATTACACATGAATACATACACAAGGAATGCATATACATACACACACACACGCATGCACGCACGTTCGCACGCAACCTTATATTTCTTAAGCTGCTATACGCTAGTAGTTAATTATTGACTGGGATGTGCCTTTCTTCTGGAGGGCGAACATGCAAACCTTGACTGGTAGGTAGCCCTTCTTCCACAACAGCGGCAATGCTCTCATCAAACAGAGAGACGCTGCACTGCCAGTCCTCAGAACTAGAGTTGGCAGCCCAAGCTGCTTGGCCACGGCCTATATTGAATACATGATCTGTTAAACTATGTGACGTGTGACGTCCATTATTGATAACTGTCAATATGTAGATAGATAACTGCACATTGACAGTTATCTATAAAGAAAATGTTCTGCTCTTTAGTATATATATATTGTAAGAATAAGGCTGGGATGCGATAAAAGATAGAAAGAGTATTAGAATCTAACACCAAAAGGATAGTTCAGATTGTGAAAAGAGGATAACACCACAACCTAGCATTCAAATTCTTGTGAAATCGTCAAGGTAAGTAAATCCGATCCATATATTTATTCTTATATGAATCTACATTGGTATCAGAGTTGATGGGCCAGTTAACAGGCCCATGAGCGACAGTTTATTCTGAAACGGCCTTCTCAAATTAGAGAATAAAACATGATATTTGGTTCATCAATCGGTTGAACGGGACGTTTGGATCTTAGCGGCCTTTCCGACTCCGACGGCGACTCCTCCTGACTCCTAGCGCGGATCCGTTAAGCCCAGGCTTTCTCCTCTCTTAAAAAAAAAGCATGGTCTGTTCTGAAAAAGGAGGAGGAAGGAGGGCATGGATCAAATCGGAATCCTCAGCAAAGATGGCGAATCTTAGCAAGGATCAGCAGAAGAGAAAGTCGACAACGGCAAGGATCAGGCAGAAGAGAAAGTCGAGACACAGTAGCAGGGAGAGAACGGCTCGGAGTTGGCAAATCTCAGCAAGAATCAGGCAAGAGAAGGCCCAGAAGGCCGAGAGGCACAACAAGCAGCAAGAAGCTGCACCGCTGCCATTGCCGAGTCTGCGAAAACCGACCCCTTCTCCGAGAACTACGGCAACCTCTCGACGGAGGATATCAAGTCCAAGGCGGTCAACAGCCGTCAGTGGAGGGAGATCAGGTCACTGGATGCTGAGCTTGCGGAGCGGACGATCCTGGTCAGGGGCGCGGCCCAGGTCATCGGGCACGTCAGCAAGAAAATGGCGTTTCTGGTGCTGAGGCAGGACATGAGCACCGTCCAATGCGTGCTGGTGGTGAACAAAGGGTGCGTAAGCCCTCAGATGGTCAAATTCGCCACGGCGCTCAATAAGGAGTTCATCGTCGACGTCGAAGGAGGCGTCTCCATTCCCAAGGATCCCATAACGGGCACCACCCAGCAGATCTGTGGAGGCTTCGCTTGATTTCAACCAGATTATTCTTGGCTTTGTCCCCATCCGAAGGCCTGGACCCTTCGACCTCGATGACGCATGGTTGTTGAGTATGGAATTGGCGTCCATCTGTTGCAATCGGAAGATCCAGAGAGCATGCCAAGGAAAACGGAGATCAATCCCAAGGATGACTATATCTCGTTCCAAACAAAGCCCTGCATCACCCCTCCTTCTGCTCTTGAGTTGGAGGCGGAGCCCTATTGTTGGGCCGATCCGCTGTTTGAAGCAAAGGTGTCGTACTCTGCTCCATGGAGGTTGGATGGCTTGCTGTACGGCCTTTCCCGAGTGTCAACTTAACTATTCTTGGCCGAATTGCCACAGTAGCGACCACCACTACTCTGATCGGGCAGCACCTTGATACCAATCGCCACAGTAGCGACCACCACTACTCTGATCGGGCAGCACCTTGCTGCCAATCGCCACAGAAGCGACCACCACTACTCCGGATAGCGAAATAGGAGGCTACGCGATAGTATCCAACTCTGCATGAAGGAAGATCTCTCTCTCTCTCTGAAACGTTACTTGATTACAAAACTCCTGTTCTACAGACCATTGACTTGAGCGTCAGAGGGTCCCCGCCGGAGCTACCGGCTCGGGATATTTTGCAGGCTTTCAGAGGAAGAAGGCGACCTCTTCGTGTTCCTGAAGGCCCATGGAGACCTCAGTTCACCCAACGCTCATCACAAGTGATTTGGCAGCAATAGATTGGCGCGCCAGGAATGGAGGGTCAGCGATACTGGTTTGCAGATCTCATCCCTTTTTTATCAAAATGATGGATCGTAAAGATGGTGATGACAAGAACCCGGAAAGCTTTCACCAGTTATGCTGGGGGCACCTTCAACGAGCTGAGCAAAAGCTTCGGAGGCAATATCTCATGACCACACAATAGTGAGCAAAAGGTTCCACTCGCTTTGTGGTCACTGCCCAGGCCAGCCATCCTTCATCATGTCGGGAATCTCCCTAGCAAGAGGTCCACCATCATCAAACCCATCAGCGACTTAAAGCCTGGAAAGCCATCACTCGCCGCCCAAGCAGCCTTCTCTCCTACGAACGACAACACAGAGGAAGGCCCAAGTAAGTGCAGCTGTACCTACACTCCAACCAACATGATTCCCTGGGGGGCACTACTAGCGAGCGGAAGTACTCAAGTCTGTAGAAGGAAAATAGGGGTGCCGCAAGAGCTAAGTACACTTCACTTGACTATTTCTTTCATTGATACATAAAAATGTCATGTAGGGAAGACCGACTCTGCATCAGCATTCAAGACCAACCTCGCGTTAGCGTCTTAAAGCCCGATGTACCATTGGCACTCAAGCCCGAGGCCAGCTCGGCACTAAAGACCGGCTCCGCATCGGCAATTAAGCCCGGCTCCGCGTCGGCACCAAAGACCGGCTCCGCGTCGGCACTAAAGACTGGCTCCGCGTCGGCAATTAAGCCCAGCTCCATGTCGGCACCAAAGACTGGCTCCGCGTCGGCACCAAAGACCGGCTCCACATCGGCACCAAAGATCGGCTCCACGTCGGCAATAAAGACCGGCTCCGCGTCAGCACCAAAGACCAGCTCCGCATCGGTAATAAAGACCAGCTCCGCGTCGGCACTAAAGACCGGCTCTGCGTCAGCACCAAAGACCGGCTCCGCGTCGGCACCAAAGACCGGCCCCATATCGGCACCAAAGACCGGCTAAGCATCGGCACCAAAGATCGGCTCCGCGTTGGCACCGGCTCCGCATTGGCACCAAAGACCGATTCCGCATCGGCAATTAAGCCTGGCTCCGCGTCGGAAATTAAGCCCGGCTCCGCGTCGGCACTAAAGACCGGCTCTGCATCGGCATCAAAGACCGGCTCCGCGTCAGCACCAAAGACCGGCTCCGCGTCAGCACCAAAGATCGTCTCCGCGTCGGCACCAAAGATCGGCTCCGCGTCGGCAATAAAGATCCGCTCCGCGTTGGTACCAAAGACCGGCTCCGCATCGGCACCAAAGATCGGCTCCGCGTCGGCACCAAAGCCCGGCTCCGCATCGGCACTCCAAGCTCAAGTCTCCCCTCGGCACTAGAAGCTCGACTCCGCATCGGCACTCCAAGCCCGAGTCTCCCCTCGGCAACAAAAGTCCGACTCCGCATCAGCACTCCAAGCCCGAGTCTCCCCTTGGCACCAGAAGCCCGACTCCGCATCGGCACTCCAAGCCCGAGTCTTTCCTCGGCACCAGAAGCTCGACTCCGCGTCGGCACTCAAGCCCGAGTCTCCCCTCGGCACCTAAGCCCGACTCCGCATCAGCACTCAAGCCCGATTCTATGTCAGTACCAAAGCCCAGCTCCGCGTCGGCACTCAAGCCCGATTCCGCGTCGGCACTCAAAGCCCAACTCTGCGTGGCACTCAAGCCCGACTCGCGTCAGCACTCAAGCATGGCTCCTCGTCGGCACTCAAGCCCGACTCCACGTCGGCACCTAAGCCCGAGTCTCCCCTTGGCACCTAAGCTCGACTCCGCGTCGGCACCTAAGCCCGAGTCTTCCCTCGGCACCTAAGCCTGACTCCGCGTCGGCATTCAAGCACGACTCAGCATCGGCACCGGAAGCCCGACTCCGCGTCGGCACCTAAGCCCGACTCCGCGATGGCACCGGAAGCTCGAGTCTCCCCTCGGTACCTAAGCCCGACTCTGCATCGGCACTTAAGCCCGAGTCCTCCATCGGCACCTAAGCCCGACTCCACATCGGCACCGGAAGCCCGACTCCGCGTCGGCACTTAAAGCCCGACTCCGCATCGGCACCTAAGCCCGACTCTGCATCGGCACCTCAAGCCCGACTCAGCGTCGGCACCGGAAGCCGACTCCGCGTCGGCACCTCTGCCTGACTCCGTGTCAGCACCTAAGCCCGACTCCGCCTCGGCACTCAAGCCCGAGTCTCCCCTCGGCACCTAAGCCCGACTCCGCATCGGCACTCAAGCCCAATTCCGCATCGGCACCAAAGCCCGGCTCCGCATCGGCACCAAAGCCCGATTCTGCATCGGCACTCAAAGCCCGGCTCCATGTTGGCACTCAAGCCCAGCTCCGCATCAGCACCTAAGCCCGAGTCTCCCCTCGGCACCTAAGCCCGACTCCGCATCGGCACCTAAGCTGGACTCCACGTCGGCACTCAAGCCCGAGTCTCCCCTTGGCACCTAAGCCCTACTCTGCATCGGCACTCAAGCCCGATTCCGCGTCGGCACCAAAGCCTAGCTCCGCGTCGGCACCAAAGCCCGATTCCATGTCGGCACTCAAAGCCCGGCTTCGTGTCGGCACTCAAGCCTGGCTCTACGTCGGCACCTAAGCCCGAGTCTCCCCTCAGCACCTAAGCCCGACTCGCATCGGCACCTAAGCCCGAGTCTTCCCTCGGCACCTAAGCCCGACTCCGCGTCGGCACTCAAAGCCCGACTCCGCGTCGGCACCTAAGTCCAACTCTGCATCGGCACCTCAAGCCCGACTCAGCATTGGCACCTCTGCCCGACTCCGCATCGGCACCGGAAGCCCGAGTCTCCCCTCGGCACCTAAGCCCAACTCCGCATCAGCACTTAATACTAAGTCTCCCCTCGGCAACTAAGCCCGACTCCACATCGGCACTCAAGCCTGATTCTGTGTCGGCATCAAAGCCGGCTCCGCATCGGCACTCAAGCCCGACTCAGCATCGGCACTGAAAGCCCGACTCCGCGTCGGCACTGGAATCCCTACTCCACGTCGGCACCTAAGCCCGACTCAGCGTCGGCACCGGAAGCCCGAGTCTCCCCTTGGCACCTAAGCCCGACTCTGCATTGGCACTCAAGCGCGAGTCTCCCCTCGGTACCTCAAGCCCGACTCAGTGTCAGCACCGGAAGCCCAACTCCGCATCGGCACCTCTGCCGACTCCGCGTCAGCACCGGAAGCCCGAGTCTTCCCTCGGTACCTAAGCCTGACTTTGCGTCGGCACTCAAAGCTCGAGTCTCCCCTCGGACACCTAAGCCCGACTCCACGTCGGCACTCAAGCTCGATTCTGTGTTGGCACCTAAGCCCGACTCCGCGTCGGCACTTAAGCCCGACTCCGCGTCGGCACTCAAGCCCGACTTAGCATCGGCATCAGAAGCTCGACTCCACATCGGCACTTAGTCCGACTCAGCATCAGCAACGGAAGCCGACTCAACGTCGGCACCAAAAGCCCAACTTCATGTCGGTACTTGAAGACCGACTCCGCAGACCGACTCATCGGAAGCGATCGGCACCGGGAGCCCGACTTTACGTTGGCACTTGAAGACTGACTCCGTGTCGGTGCTTAACCCGACTCAGCGTCACATCGAAAGCCCGACTTAGCATCGGCACCAAAGTCCGACTTCACGTCAAGTCAAGAAGCCCCAAGACAACTCACAGCTGGGAGAAGCCAACTCCCCAACTCACAGTTGACAGGCACTCACCTCCAAATCTTATGACAAAGAAAGACCCAAAGTCAACTCATAGTTAGGAGAAATTGACTCTCCAACTTACAGTTGATGGGCATCTGCTTCTGGGCTCCGCATCGGGAGAAGACTGCTAGCTGCCCATCAAGGGAAGCGTGAAGATGTCTACATAATGCACCGCAAAGAGAGGAAGAAGTCAGCCCCACTTCGACATCATTCTGTCCTGCTTCGCAGCGGTACCTCCGCTCGGCCACCTCGACCTCGGCCTCAGCCTTAATGGCATTATAAGCCTCGTCGGCTCTATCAGCCTTAATGGCATTATAATAGCCTCATCGGCTCTATCAGCCTTAATGGCATTATAGCAGCCTTAGCGGCTCTGCCTCTCAAACCTCAGCAGCATTAGTGCAGCTCCATCAACATACAATACTTTGAGTGGCAGACAACTTAATCTCAAAACTGCTTAAAATTCTACACTTCTTGAGCATGTATATCGTGCATTAACTAAGATCAAAAAGTGTGGGGGCATCTGATGGGGCCAGTTAACAGGCCCATGAGCGGCAGTTTGTTCTGGAATGACCTTCTCAAATTAGAGAATAAAACGCGATATTCGGTTCGTCAATCTGTTGAACGGGACGTTTGGATCTTAGCGGCCTTTCCGACTCCGACGGCAACTCCTCCTGAATCCTAGCGTGGATCCGTTAAGCCCAGGCTTTCTCCTCTCTTAAAAAAAAGCATGGTCTATTCTAAAAAAGGATGAGGAAGGAGGGCATGGATCAAATCGGAATCCTCAGCAAAGATGGCGAATCTCAGCAAGGATCAGGCAGAAGAGAAAGTCGACAACGGCAAGGATCAGGCAGAAGAGAAAGTCGAGCGCAGCAGCAGGGAGAGAACGGCTTGGAGCTGGCAAATCTTAGCAAGAATCAGGCAAGAGAAGGCCTAGAAGGCCGAGAGGCACAACAAGCAGCAAGAAGCTGCACCGCTGCCGTTGCCGAGTATGCGAAAACCGACCCCTTCTCCGGGAACTACGGCAACCTCTCGACGGAGGAGATCAAGTCCAAGGCGGTCAACGGCCGTCAGTGGAGGGAGATCGGGTTGCTGGATGCTGAGCTTGCGGAGCGGACGATCCTGATCAGGGGCGCGGCCCAGGTCATCGGGCACGTCAGCAAGAAAATGGCATTCCTGGTGCTGAAGCAGGACATGAGCACCGTCCAATGCGTGCTGGTGGTGAACAAAGGGTGCGTAAGCCCTCAGATGGTCAAATTCGCCACGGCGCTCAGCAAGGAGTTCATCGTCGACATCGAAGCGACCACCACTACTTCGGAGAGAAAAATAGGAGGCTACGCGACAGTATTCAACTCTGCATGAAGGGAAGATCTCTCTCTCTCTGAAACATTACTTGATTACAAAACTCCTGTTCTACAGACCACTGACTTGAGCGTCGGAGGGTTCTCGCCGGAGCTACCAGCCCGGGATATTTTGCAGGCTTTCAGAGGAAGAAGGCGACATCTTCGTGTTCCTGAAGGCCCATGGAGACCTCAGTTCACCCAACGCTCATCACAAGTGATTTGGCAGCAACAAGAGCCACATTGATGATTCCCTTGTCGTTTTTATTTTTTTGAATAACTTGATGTGCAATATTCCATGAGAGTTACATATTTCAAATTAGATAAAGATATGTCTTTAAATTTGAAATTGTATCCATATAATTAATTTTGGATAAATGTAGATGTGGATAAACATAGAAAGATCTTATCTGTTTTCTCGCTCAAAGAAGGCCTCTATTATCAGCACATAACCCAATTTTCCCCAAGCAAAGCAACCGTGTGTCCTATGTTTTTTCCTTGATTTACTCATTATTCTACTAATAAATGCATATACAAAGGATGGGGGATGGGGGTTTAAAAAAAAACAAATAAAAATTTTCTGGGGCCTGTCAGACGACCTTGAAGCCATAACCAGAGACGGGCAACCCAATCTGGTTCCCGAATCACATGGAATATTGGGTTTAACAGTGGTAACACGTTCATCATTGTCTCCTCATCCTCTCCTTCTTTCTCCATTCGTGGTGGCTCCCATGAACAAAGCTGTCCAGGAAGATGAGCTTGAGGTCAAGTGCTCGAGCATCGCACGGTGGTGGATTCCGCTCGTGGCTTCCAGCGAGCTCTTGAGGCTTCCGTGAAAAAGAAGGCAGACGCTCACGGATGCATGGTTGTGTTCCTCCAAGGATCAAAGAAGATTCGGTGGGAGGGCACGCGTTGGAAATGGAAGAAATCCATGAGAAGAAAATCCCACGGAAGAATGCATTGGAACGTGATTCCAGGAAGCCGTCAATGGTAGTCAACGCATCAAGAATCTTTTCATGCTAGCGTGAAGACGTGAGGCATCCTCATGTACTACTAGGGAGAAGAGTGGGTTGTTTCATGAAGACTTACAGGAGTTGTACAGGAGCGTTGCACAGAAGGAGTTAGTGGAGGAAGAAAGAGAGGGAGAGGAGGGTTCAACCAGCAAAGAAAAAAAATTATGAAAAGAAAGGGGCCAAAGAAAAACTGAACATGTTAATAGAAAGTTTAGCAGGTAACACAGATGACCACCGTTGAACATTAAAAACTATGGGACAAATAAATCTACTTTCAATTTTTAAAGCCACGAGGCATAAAAAAAAATTAATGACTTAGTTAAGGAACCTATTGGGTCTTGACTGTGCCTAATTTTCTAAAAATTACTTGATATAATTGTATCTTAATCTATTTTTATAGCAATGAATATACATTTTATATTAAATTAATGTTTAGCTTAAAATTTTGTTAGTTTGCCTAACATGAAAAAAAAAATTCTTTCTTAAATTTTAAGGAATTATGTCTCACTTGAGGAGGATGATCATCCTTAAAAGGTATAAAAAAGAAAAGAGGGATAGAAGAATCCCCGGATCATCAATCATAAAGAGAACTCCAATAGCTTTGAGAAGCAGACGGTATGGCAAAGGCTCAGAAGTTTAAAATCAAATCTTGCCGAATATAGAATGTTGCCTGGACAGACACTTATAGAGCATGTCAGGATTGTTAATAACAAGCTATAAGAGATTACACATAGTGGTCATGTACTTAATAATATAGAGAAGTATTCAACTTTGCATAAAACATTGCCATGAAGTTTATAAGACAATTTGAAAAGCTTCTGGGAAAGTGATTATAATATGTCTTCCAATACATCAGATGATAAAGACTTTTTAAATGAAAAAACTAGAGTTTATGAGAGGCTAGTTTACTTGTTTCTTGAATCAAATATTTAAAAAAACTTAGCTAGGACATCTATATTAGTTGTGAGTCCCAATATATATTCTGCTAAGTATTCCACAGTAAGCCATCCTTAGTTAAGGAAAATGGCTCTTGTGATTCTGGATAAAATTTTTTTTGAACAATCTATCCCTAGAAGGGTATGTTTTAACTGGTAGTAAATTAATTATCTTTTCTTATTCTTGTACATATGTTTTCATTATTGTTCTTGTACATATGTTTTCATTGTATAGTTTGTAATGAAAATATTTTTGTTTATGGGCATTTATGATTAGAAAAATTTAAGTGGATTATCCTTTGGAATTATATTTGTCACAATTCAAAATAAATCTCCATGAATTTTACATTTGAATATAGATGTTGATTAAGAACATAGTGAACTTTTGCATCTATATCTTATGAAGTTATTTTTAATTAATTTTATTTGAAATTATGACTTATGATGTGTATATATATATAACATAAATTGATATTATATTTACCTTTTTCTCTCTGTAGTTCTATGATTAGTCATGGCATTTAAGAATATTATTACTGATCTCAACAAAGGAAAAAAATTAAATGGTGATAATTATAACATATAGCAATTGAAAATTCAGTATCTACTCGATGAGAGTGATGCTTTGGAGGCCATCAATAATGTAATGTGTGAGCCTAAAGAAGTTGAGGGGAATGTTAACATTGCCCAGTTCAAACATGATTAAGCTGCTTATAATACATGAAAAAAAAAGATTTCACTGCATAAGGAACATGATCAGTTCCATGACCGATGATCTGGCATATGAATATCAGCAGTATCAGACTGCTAATAGCATATGGATTGCTTTAAGAGAAAAGTTTCAGAGAACTTCTATCTCCAAACTTAGATAGCTAACTATCAAATTTGACACTTACAAGAAATACCTTAACAAATTAATGAAACATTATTTAAGGGACATGTCAAATATGATCATGGAATTAAAATCTGCTGGACATACCCTCACGGATGAGCAGCAAGTACAAGCCATTATCTGATCTCTTCCTAATAGTTGGGAATACATAAAAGTTAATATGACACATAATGAAAGCATTAAGACCTTTGTTGATATTGCACATCACTTAGAACTTGAAGATGAACGCTTGGAGGCAGCCAAGCCTGAGATATAAGCATATGTGGCAAAGCCAAGTTCTAAGAAGTTTTTGATTTTAAGCGCAAGACATATAGTGGACGAAACAAAGGAAAGGGTAAGAAAAAGAGGCTAGTTTGGAACCAAAGAAAAGTACTGAGTTTCAAAAGCGCTACAGAGGAAAGCGCGGTGGTAAGAAAGACAAGACTAAGATGATATGCTATAATAATTATGGCAAACTGGGTCATTTTGCTCGTGAATACACTGAGCCTAAAAAGGTATTATCTCATCTTGCCTTCTTTTCTTATATTTCTATATCAAGTATTTTTGTTTCTTGTACTATTTTGCTCACTAAAATGCATCCTTTATGGACTGTAGACTCGGAAGCCACAGACCATGTAGCTCAAGATAGAAATGAGTTTGTAAAATTTCGTCGAATTTCTAGAAGAACAAAGTGGATTTATTTGGGCAACAATGCAAAGATAGAAGTACAAGAGATTGGCACATGCAAATTGGATTTGCAAGAAGGCCAGATCCAATATTTACATGACGTCCTTTATGCTCCAGATATTCGACGAGATTTGGTCTCTGTAATTGCTTTTTTAAAATTAGGTTACAGTATGACTTTTCATAAAGAATGTGTAACTATCTCTCTTGATACAAGTTACTATGGTTACGGTTTTCTTATGAATGGTGTAATAGTTTTAAACACTAAATATTGCAATAGTAGCAATGGTGTTTATTTTTCCTTATTTACTGAATCTACCAATGATGATGCCGAGATGAATTTATGGCATACTAGATTAGGGCATATTGGGCAAGATAGAATAAATAGACTTGCTCATGATGGTCTAGTGGGATCAAACATGAAATTTAATATGCTCGCTTGTGAATATTGCTTAAAAGGAAAATGAATAGAAAACTATTTGAAACAACCTACAGGGCTTAATAACCTTTGCAATTTGTAAAATTCTGATATTTGTGGACCAATGAGTACTAGAGTAAGGCATGGAGCGTCATATTTCAATACTTTCATAGATGATTATACTCCATATGGTCATGTCTATTTGATCTCCCATAAATGGGAAGCATTGGATTGCTTTATACGATATTTAAATGAGGTAGAAAATCAATTAGACAAAAAGGTAAAAGCTTTAAGGACCAATCAAGGAAGAGAGTATCTATCTGAATAGTTCAAGGAACTGTGTAATGATACAAAATTTATGAGACAATTGATCATGCATAGAACTCTGCAAATAAAATGGTGTTGTTGAACAAAGAAATAGGACATTACTAGACATGGTCAGGTCTATGATTGCACAAGCTAATCTTCCAATACAATATTGAGGAGATGCTTTATTAACTGCAGCATACATACTTAATCGAGTACCTTCTAAGTTAGTATCCTCCATACCTTATGAGTTATGGACACATAGGAAACCTGATTTGAGTCAGCATGCATCCCTAGGAATGTGCAGATTGCATTCTTAACACTTACCATAAATATGGTAAAATAGGACCTAGGGAAAAGAAATATATTTTTATACGATACTCTAAAAACTCAAAAGGATATGTATTTATTGGTGAGAATTCTAATGGAAGGTTTACTGAAATTGAGTCCCGAGATGTCACTTTTTTTGAAGATCAAATTCCTAAAAAGGATTATATGGACAAAGGTTCTCATTTATATGAGATGGATGAGCAAGAAGAGGTTAGTATAAGTCGTTCGAAGGTTGACACTCAAAAAGTTGTACTTAATTCTGTTCTTGAAAGTAAGAGCAACAAGAAATAGCTTTAACCATCTCAATTGAGTGGGAGAGTTGAGATTGAATTCGAACCAATTTTGATAGGTGAAAGCAATAATTCTCAATTACAAAGGAATATTCATTCCAAAACTCCTAGAAAATAATTTCAAATTAAAAACAAGGCTTATATAGTTACTCCCCAAGATGATGATAAACCTACAACTGTCAAAGAGGCACTTGAGTTCCTACTAAAGAAAAGTGGAAAGTAGCATTGGAAGGGGAGATGGAATCTATGAGACTAAATCAAGTTTGGGACTTGGTTGATTTACCGCCAGGACACGAACAAATGGGTTCTCAAAATAAAGCATAAGGCGGATGGTTCTGTTGATAGATATAAAGCTCATCTAGTAGCGAAAGGTTATACCCAACAGGAGGGTATATACTATGAGAAAACTTTTTCACCTGTTATTAGGTTTACCTCTATTCGCTTAATTCTAGCTATAGTAGCACATCTAGATTTAGAATTGCATCAAATAGATGTTAGAACAGCTTTCCTACATGGAGAGTTAGATGAGAAAATCTACATAGAACAGCCTGTAGGTTTTCTAGTTAAAGATCAAGAGCGCAAAGTTTGCAAGCTCAAAAGGTCAATTTATGGCCTGAAATAGTCATCTAGACAATGGTACCTTAGATTTCATAAAGTAATTTCAACATATAATTTTAAAATAATTGATGAGGACCATTGTATTTATATTAGAAAGATGAATGATAAATTTGCAATTCTATCTCTTTATGTTGATGACCTTTTGATAGCTGAAAATGAAAAGGAATATGTGATGACCATTAAAGGACGGTTGTCCATGAATTTTGACATGAAAGACATGGGTAAATCAAATTACATAATGAGAGTAAAAATTAAAAGAGATCGTTCAAAGAAACTTTTTGGCTTTGTCACAAGAAAATTATATCCAAAAGATTTTAGAATGTTTTAATATGAGTAGTTGCAAACCCGTGGATACTCCTATATTAAAGGGAAAAGCTTTGAGTCAAAATATGTGTCCTAAGAATTCACAAGAACAAAAGCAAATGTCTGCTATACCATATATAAGTGTTGTTGGGAGTTTAATGTATGCTATGATGTGCACCCGCCCTGATATATGTTTTGCTATTGGACTAGTTAGTCAATATCAATCGAATCCTGATCCAGAACATTGGAAAGCTGTCAAAAAAATTTGAGATATTTAAAAGGAACTATGGATTACTGCCTTTGTTATAAAAGATCGAATTTGCATCATGTTGGATATTCAGATGCTGATTGAGAAGAAGACCTTGATCAACGAAAATCTACATCCGGTTATGCCTTTTTACTTAATAAAGGTGTCATATCTTGGTGTAGTAAGAAGCAAAATGCATAGCACTATCAACTATGGAAGCTGAATTTATTGTATGTTCAGTTACTGTACAAAAAGCTATTTGGTTAAGAAGATTTTTTGATAATTTAGAAGTTCAAAGTGCTGGTGTTACACCAATCACTATTTATTGTGATAATCAAGCAGTGATTGCTTTCACTAAAGACTCCAAATATCATAACAGAACCAAGCACATTGATACCAAATACAACTACATTAGAGACATCATTAGTAAAAGAGAAGTGATTGTACAATATATCTCTATGCATCGAATGGTGGTGGATCCCTTGACTAAACCGATTCCAAGAGATGTTTTTATGGCACATATGATTCTCTTGGATTGCGTAGAATATAAATTGTATTGTTGAGCACATATATTGTATTGTTTTTATGATAAATGCAAATAAATATTATGTTCTTTATCAAGATATATGTGTATACACATCATACTTTTGGTTAGAAGCTCAACAAAGTAATGTTGCACAGGTTCAAAGATTGGCTTACTCACACAAGCAATCACCTCTAGCACTTGGATAACGAGTAGAGATGAAACGTAATGTTAGGTATGTCACCTCATAAAGTATGAGATGAGATTGTATATATATATATATATATATATATATATATATATATATATATATATAACAATCGATTTGAATAGCCCATTTTCGAATAACTTATGAAAGCCAGATATAAATTCTCAGTGATTGCCTGCTGAATGAGAGCACTTAGAGAATTCATGTTAGGCGGACACCAAAAAAATTACATTGTAACACATGATCCATACCATGTGTGCTAGTTCGATCAATAAAGTAGTAAAAAAATAGATCCTTATTTTTCATTGTATGAGACCAGAACAAAAGAGCAAAGCAATCGACAAAAGCAGAGGTCCAGTATTAAAGAGACAAAAGGAATATGCCTACGAATTCCTCCAAAGAACAAAGAGCTCCACAATCCAATAAATCCTTCAAAGCAGCATGGAGAACCTGGACCACTGTTTTAGCTCATCTTTCCCCAGTGTTCCACCATATCGACATAGAAAGTCGCACCCGTCCGGTTCTAAAGCCGTTTCGATCCCCAAGCTGACCACCAAAGACAATTAGCGATTGCGGGTGTCCTCTAATCTCCAAGAAAACTGTTGATTGCAAATAAAATACTCCTACTGAATGAACGAAGAAGCATCACATGATTACTCGATTCCCGGATAACGCCATAGAAATGAGTACGCGGCAGCAACAGGCCATCTACCGTACGTGATATTTTTTTTTTAAGAAAAAGAAATAGCGTTTACACTTTACAGGGCTTTTGAGCAAGGGCCTAACGTCATCTCTTGAATTCCAAAGTGGCTTGCCTACGCTACGGTCAGGCCGAGTGGTCGCCAGGATGTCACACAGCAGCCGCACCACTAGATCCTCAGTCTTTCTCTAAATTAAGTTTTTTTTTAAAAAAAAAAAACGAAGGCTTATTGAAACTCAGGAATATAATTGACCAACCTACCCAGGGTGAAGCAATTATTTATAAATATAATCGCACAGAAGCTTGCGGTGGGTGGCGACCTTTGGACTCGTAACAGCGGGAACTCGACCGTAGAAAGAATACATGGAGTAGAAGACTAGTTGCACCATCCTTTCAGCAAATATGCATCAAACACATAAATTGAATGAACACCTATATTATTATATGTATATCGAAACTTAGTAAATTTTTTAATATGCATGATGATATGATTATATAATTAATTTGTATATTTAATGCATGCTTATTACACCAAAAAAATAATGTAATAAGACATTTTTACACATGAAATATCTATGCACTGTTGGTCCTATCTTGGAGACCAAAAGGGGTAGCCAGAGGTTAGTGAGAAATGGAAGGTGGGTGCAGCTAGAGAGAATGAAGAGGTTGAAAGGATGATCAGAACATTAATAACATCACAAGAAGAGATGAGATGAGATTAGAGATGGAGCAGGAAATCTGAAAGAAAGACAGCTTTGTGCTTTAGAAAAGAGCTTCATTATCATAATAATACATTTCAAATCAAAATCTGTAATACAGTTTTTTTTAAAATCAAATGTAGTAAAATGATTTGCGACTATAAATTAGATTAAAAAAATTGGTTTTAAAAAAGGGCCATTCGGTGGGCGGGCTAACATGGGTCATGGAACGGCAGGCCTAGTTGGCCTAGGGCGGTGCTGGAAGGCCAGCTGTTTTGCACGGGCACATACGTATGTGCGTTGCCAAGGAAAATCTTTTATACATTACATTTGACACAGCAAGTTATATATGGGCTGCATCGTTTCTTATTATTATTCAATATATATTATATATAGCTTAATGTAATAGAATGAAGTAATAGAGATCATGATTAAATGATGTCATTTCTATGGAATGAAACAAAACGGCTTGTCTTTCAAAAAAAAATATTAAGGCATTCAATTGTAAAATTAAGGCACTGTAATTATAAAATTACGACATCTTGGTCAAAAAATAAATACGATACTCTAGTTGTAAAATTACGACATCATTCAGAAAGCCAAAAAAATTACAACACAGCAGTTGTACATAAATTTATGACACCGTAGTTATAAAATTATGATATATTTAGAAAACGTTAAAGCAAAGCTTTACGACATCTTGGTCAAAAAAATTATGACACCCAAATTATAAAATTACGATACTATAGTTATAAAATTATGACACCCATTCAGAAAGTTAAAAAAAAATTACGACACTTGAGTTGTAAATTTATGACACCATAGTTATAAAATTACGATACTTATTCAAAAAACATTAAGGCAAAGCTTTATGGTATCCTGATCGAAAAAATTATGATACCTTAGTTTATATAAAATTACGATTAGTTATAAAATTACGACATCCATTCCAAAAAAATTACGACACCCTAGTTGTAAATTTACGACACCGTAGTTATAAACTTACAACACCCACATAAATTTCAAAAAAAAAACTGAATTGGTATTAATGCACGTCAAGCTCAAAATTTAAGATCGTATCTAGCTATCCGGTCTCCCATCACATTAAGCCAGTAGAATTCATATTGACCAATAAGGAGCAGTACGGTCCACGTAGGATTTGCTGCACTAGAGGTAGTGTAAGACTTTTCTAGGTTGCCAAATGCAACATGATGAGTGTCAATCTAAGGAAAAGACTTGCTGCACCAGAGGATGGTGCAGCAAACGCGCACCAGATGTGCGCCTCCGATGCAACAAGCGCGCATCGGGTGTGCAGATTGATCGTGCGCTCATGCCGCCATGCTGCGATGTGCAATAAAATCCATTGAACCTCGGTATGCATGGCAGCATCGTGCGCGGCCAATCACGTACCCGATGCGCTTGCTGCATCGCCCTTCAATTCTAATGGATCTTATTGTAAATCGCGCGCATGATGGCATGGACATGCAGCTAATCCGTATATTCGATACGCACTTGCTGCACCACCCTCCAATGTAGCTTTTTTTCCACTAGTCTAATAGCAAACGATCATGTACACGCGCATGCGCATTTCTTGAAGGAAGAAAATGATAGAAGTCATAAAAAAGCGAACTATTTTATAGCCTAAAGAACATTGCTTGCATAGTCAAACCATTGCATTATCATCCACCTGAAAAAAAATTTGTGATATTTGGTAGCTTTTACATGATCCAGCGGTTATTATACCCATCATGTTTATCGAAAGGTAAATTATGCGACCGACTGAGTTGCCACCTATGCTGCTCAGCACTTTACCGATTGAATATGATCTCAGGAAGATATTCTACCTCTCTTTATATATTTTTTTTTAATCTTTTGGATTATTTTTGTGCTAGCTTTGTGTGGTTGTCCGTCTGTATAAAAAAAATTATGCAAGCCAGCTCACCTGGGTCATTAACAAAATATAAAAAAATATAGTCCTCGACAAGGACTATGACAGTTTGGAGAATTTTGAGTCGTCCACCAGCTGCGACGAATTTTCAAATAGACTGCTACAAATGTCATTGCTTATCATATTAAAGGTAAGGACAATACTTGAATTTCTATTTACAAATGTCTGATAAATGTAATTAAGTTACTACACGTTAGACATTAGGTGCCAAGGAAAGAAAAGAAACGGAAATGAGAAGGGCGTGAAACAAACAAATTCGGAGCCTTTCTTCGCCTCATAGAAACTCCAGGTCATGCAGACTATGCCACAATGATATAAAGACTAATTAAATGTACTTGGTTTACATAACGGATCCAGGACCTCCCTTGAAAATGAAAAAACAAGAGCATAGTGATATCATTTGCAGTAGTTCTGGCATGCCAACTGATAACAGATGTTCCCAACAACATGCACTTAACACCGAGCAGAGCATGAACAATTCCATGTGCATGACCAAATGCATGGACATGCAGAGTAATCAAAAGAATCACAGAGTCCAAAGAACATAAACGAAAAAATGACAATCACTAAACCAATTCAAGCATCCAAGATATAAACGACTACAAAATCAATGTACCGCAGTCTCGGATATTTACTGCCACTTCAAAACATAACAGGGATCATGACAGCTTGAGTTACCAAGGGTTTAAACAAGAAATTCGGCTATAGGTTTTCTCTTAAATAACTTTATAACTTTCATTGGTAAGAGAAAGGCTTCATGGTTAAAATCCTATAATATATAGAAGCTGATTTGATTTTCTTTCATTAGTTGCCTTTAATCCTTGATGGGAATTTCGTATATTTTATATGAATCAAATTCATATAACACACAGCAGAAGATAAAAATAAATACGAATTTAATTCCCAAAGCCCAAGATCCTTAGGGAACAGATTTCGTTAACAAGAAATAACACATGATTTAAATAATAGATCATACATGTGTTCTTTATTGGGGATGAAGCCCGATGAAGCCGGTAAATGATTTACCACTAGCCGTCCATGCGTTCGGCCTCTAATAGTGATCCACGCGAAGATCTTTGGATGATGTCCTCTCAGGATTGGATGATAACCTTCTTGCGAGGGGTGCCTCTTTTCTTTTTAATTGATTTCCCAAATCAAGAAAAATTTCTTGATTAAGATCAAATCTTAATCAATCAAAGAGAGAAAGGGACGTCCTAGAGAGAGAAAGAATGTTTTAGAGAGAGAAAGAATATTTTAGAGAGAGAAAGTAGGTTAGGCATCTAAGAGAGAGACGGAGGAGTTCGGCATATCTCTCAAAGGGGTATCTCTCCCCTTTTATAAAGGTTGTGTGGTTCCATAAAAAAGGGGATTTTGTTTCAACCACTAACCATTCAATCATATCAAGTTGATAACAAATTATCCTAACAAATTTAGGATATTTGTTATCATAATAATGTTAGGATTACAACCACCAAACCACATCCCTAAAAATTAGGAAATTGGTTATCCCATGAAACCAACATCGCAACCTTGAATTTGGCTTCATGATGATGCCCAAATCATGGGGTTCCCTCCTCCATGACGGAGATGGGTCATGTCCATCACATGGGCATGGATCCATCCTCCACGTGGCACGATCTCAGCCCTCGTTTAATTGGGTTTCCACGAATCAAATCATGCCATCATATGGACCCAATTAAATACCATATTATTAATCTCAATTAATCTAAGCCATCCATCATATGGATCAAGCCTAATTAATGGATTTCATATGTACATCTCATGTACAAAAGGTCTCTCTTGAACAAAATTCTTTTCTCTATGATGAATCCTATTCATCAATTTCATATTCTCTCATTAAGATTGAGTCAAACCCAATCCTAATTAATTGGTTATCTAATTTGAATTAAGTCCAACTTAATTCCATTTTAACTTCATCCAAAATCTTCTTAATGCGTGTGACCCATTAGGTCCCTTGACACGTTGGTAATAATCATGTCCCTAATATTGACCCTAAGGATGACTTGATCAACACTTGTCCAAGTCAATTCTTTAACCAAATCAACTCTTTGATTAAGTCAAAGAATCCATGATTATAGATCATGAGCGGCCTCTAGCAAAGCATCATGACCACCCAAGTGTTAAGGGTTTTGTTGACGTGGTCATCAACACCTGTCCATGAACGGTTACCGTACGATTCAATCCCTTCGTCACATATCCCAGATCAATCAGTGGTATGGAATGTGTCAACCATATAATTGATCTTTGTTTACTTGATCTCAGAAAAATTGACTCATATGAATTAGAACTTCGAAACCATTTCGAATTCCAACTCAACCTTGCAAGGATTTAACAGTCAATTTAATCCATCAAGTGGCCGTGGGATATAACCCTTTCTATCAAGGGAGACGAATCCTGTCTTGATCAAACACCACCTTCATGTGCTTCATATCATACCCAATCGACACCATATTTGCCACCCGTGGCTAGAGCGACGTTTGCATGTCGTCAAAGCATGATATTCCACACATGAGGTGCAATGAAGATCTCAAGTCAAAGGATCACTCGCACCACCGTCATCAAAGATCAACCATCGACACTATATAGAATATCCATATGGGATCTCTGTGCGGGTCATCCAATGTATCGTTACAATAACGAACATCCACACACCATATCCAAGTATCTTCATACTTCAGCTTGCAAGATCAGCTGCTCACCACAAGGGTGAAGATATGCAATGTGTGCTAGTCTCAACGGCGTTCGACAGTGTCCAATCCTGTCTACGCATCGACTAGGGAAGTTTAAAGAATCGAACCATAATGTGCAATTTTGGATCTCACAATTTGTAATCTCTATTACAAATTCCATATGCACAGTTCACATTCTTTTGGACTTTATCTCACAGGTAAAATATATCTAATATATATATAAATACCTGGATAGATAAAGAAACCAATAAATTTGATTTGCATTCATAAAGAAATGTGTACAAACTAGCATCTATCCAATTGGATCTAGGGCACACACTAACAATCTCCCACTTGCACTAGAGCCAATCACCCATGTATCTAATACCAAGTGACTCAGCATGACTATCATGCTTCTGCTGCGGCAGGACTTTAGTGAACGGATCGGCAATATTGTCATCCGTGGGGACTCGTTTTATATCATTTCGTCCCAATGATTTCTCTAATTACATGATATCTTCTAAGTACATGTTTGGACCTCTGATGAGACCTTGGCTCCTTGGCTTGCGCAATAGCTCCATTGTTATCACAATACAAGAATATTGGATTAACAATGCTTGGAACCACTCCAAGTTCAGTGATAAACTTTTTGATCCAAACTGCTTCTTTAGCTGCATCTGATGCTGCAATGTACTCGGCAGTTGTAGAGTCGGCGGTCATCTCCTGCTTGGAACTCTTCCAGCTGACTGCACCACCATTGAGTGTGAACACATAGCCTGATTGTGATTTATAATCATCTCCATCAGACTGAAAACTAGAATCCGTGTAACCTCGAACTATAAGATCGGGTCCTCCATAAACCAAGAACATATCCTTAGTTCTTCGCAAGTACTTAAGGATATTCTTGACTGCCATCCAATGTTTCTCACCAGTGATACTCAAGGCATAAGAAACATCAGGCCTCGTACATAGCATCGCATACATAATGGATCCAATTGCTGATGCGTATGGTATCCTATCCATGTACTCTCTTTCTTCTTGGGTCTTAGGACTCATGTCCTTGGAGAGATGTACACCATGCGACATTGGCAGGAATCCCTTCTTGGATTCCTCCATGCTAAACCGCTTTAGCATCTTCTCTATGTACGTGGATTGGGTCAATCCAAGCAACCTTCTAGATCTATCTCTATAGATCTTTATACCAAGTATATAGGCTGCTTCTCCCAAATCCTTCATGGAGAATTTACCTGACAACCAATCCTTCACTTCTTTAAGGAAGGATACATTGTTTCCTATTAATAATATGTCATCCACATATAATATCAAGAAAACAATATCACTCCCACTAACCTTCTTGTACACACATGGATCATCCTCGTTTTTGATAAAATCAAACTCTTTGATTGTCACATCAAATCGGATGTTCCAACTTCTAGAGGCTTGCTTAAGTCCATAAATAGACCTTTGTAGCTTGCACACTTTCTTAGGATCTATGGATTCAAAACCCTCTGGTTGTGTCATATACACATCCTCCTCTAAATTTTCATTTAGGAAGGCAGTCTTGACATCCATCTGCCAGATCTCATAGTCAAAATATGCTGCTATTGCAAGCAAAATCCTTATGGACTTATGCATGGCTACAGGTGAAAAGGTTTCATCAAAGTCAACACCTTGTCTTTGCTTGTAACCTTTTGCAACTAGCCTTGCCTTATAGGTAATCACATTACCATCCATGTCGGTCTTCTTCTTGAAAACCCATTTGCACCCAATGGGTTTTACCCCTTCAGGTGGATCAACCAAGGTCCATACCTGGTTGTCATACATGGAGTCCATCTCAGATTTCATGGCCTCAAGCCATCTCTCAGAGTCAATATTAGACATTGCCTCCTTGTAGTTGGTAGGCTCATCATCCTCTATAAGAAATGCATATTCTTAGGGATGTGAATTGTCCTACTAGATCTACGTAGCTGGTGTGTACTTGGAGCCACCTGTTGCTTTTCATGCAACGTCTGCCTGAATGTGGGTTGAGTCTCCTGCTCAACTCCCACTATATTCGGCATATGCTCCATTCCATCTAATGGGTCAATATTAATTTGTGGTTCTTGAGCTTCACTAAGTTCAATCTTACTCCCACTACCCATTGTGAGAATCTCATTCTCTAGAAATATGGCATGTCTTGAGACAAACACCTTTTTCTCAAGTGGGTGGTAGAAGTAATATCCTTTTGTTTGTTTTGGATATCCCACAAAATTGCATTTATCAGATCTAGCTTCTAGCTTGTCTGATTCATTACGCTTCACATAAGCGTAACAGCCCCAAACCCTTAAATGATTAAGGGATGGTTTCTTTCCATACCATATCTCATAGGGAGTGGAGTTGACGATTTAGATGGAACTCGGTTTAAGGTATATTCGGCAGTTTCTAGCGCATAACCCCAAAACATTTTTGGAAGATCTGCAAGGCTCATCATGGAACGTACCATGTCTAACAGTGTACGATTTCTCCTTTCTGACACACCATTATGCTGTGGTGTACCAGGAGGAGTCCATTGAGGAAGAATTCCATTCTCCTTCAAATAATCTATGAACTCATGGCTTAAGTATTCACCACCTCGATCTGATCGAAGTATCTTAATACTCTTGTCATTTTGTTTTTCTACTTCACATCTAAATTCTTTGAACTTTTCAAAGGCTTCAGATTTGTGCTTCATCAGATATACATAACCATATCTACTATGGTCATCTATGAACGTGATGAAATAAGAAAAACCTCCTATGGCTTGAATGTTGATGGGTCCACATACATCCGAATGTACTAAACCCAAACATTCAGTTGCTCGCTCGCCTTTTCCGGTAAAAGGTGACTTGGTCATCTTGCCAAGTAAGCATGACTCGCATTCCTCAAACGATTCCCAATCGAATGAGCCCAAGTATCCATCTTTATGTAACTTCGTTAAACGAGTTTCATTTATATGGCCTAAACGACAATGCCATAGGTATGAATCCCTAGAATTATTTGATTTTAATCTTTTTGATTCAATATTGAGAATAGGGGCTTGAAGATTAAGAACATAAATTCGTTGAACAATTCAGCAGAACCAAAGAACATTTTTCAAAAATAGAAATACCATTATTTTCAATTTCAAAAGAATACCCATTCATTACTAAACATGAAACGGATATGATATTCTTTGTTATGTTCGGCACAAAGTAACAATTACTAAGTTCTATTTCAAGCCCTGTGGGCAAAGATAAAAAGCAAATTCCTACAGCTAATGCAGCAACCTTTGCTCCATTTTCCATGCGCAGAATCACTTCATCCTTTCCCAGTCTTCTACTTTTCTTATCATCTGCATATTAGTACAAATATGAGACCCACAACCGGTATCCAATACCCAAGTGGAATAAGAAGTAATAGAAGAATACATCTCAATTATGAATGTACTGATGTTGAAGCATCAGTATGCTTCTTTTCTTTTAGACTTGCCAAATAAGCCCTGCAGTTACGCTTCCAGTGCCCATCCTTGTTACAGAAGT
Source organism: Calamus simplicifolius (assembly GCA_900491605.1). Lineage (NCBI taxonomy): Eukaryota > Viridiplantae > Streptophyta > Magnoliopsida > Arecales > Arecaceae > Calamus > Calamus simplicifolius. The sequence continues at coordinate 137,107 of UESW01004041.1, forward strand.
GACATTTTTCCCTTGGCATTCTTCTTTCCCTAGCAATTGCCCAACAAAGATAAAGAATAAATTCCTATGGCTAATGCAACAACCCCATTTTTCCATTCTCATCTTTCATCGTGTTCACCCAATCCTCAATTTTCTTACAGCTCTTTGGATTGAAATCATAAGATGTGCACCAAACAACTTGCAGGTGCATCAAATCTCATGAATTTAAATAAGAAGTGACATAGAACATCAAATGTGGCCATCTTCAGCATCTCTATATAAGAAATTTGAAGCATCCCAATCTTTCAGGTTGCCTCATAAAGGCAGTTATGCTTCCAGTGATTTGTCAGAAGTGACATCTTGGATATTCCTTAGCCAATCAGGAAAATTAGGTCCGGTTAGCTTGTTGGATTCTATACCTCTGAGATTGATGTTCACACTCATGGTGTCTCTAATAACTGAAAAAATAGAACGAGTCAATTATTATGAATGCAAATCATCGATTTAATATGGAAATGTTAAAATTTTAATTAAATCGATTTCTCCCACTATTTTATCGAGCTCAATAGCCCTCTCTATTAATCTCAAAAAATTATCAAATAATTTCTAGTGGGCTAGGACCCTCAAATTGACTTACCTTGACCTTGGCTATGGCACAACAAATCTTAGTAAGCCAAATTAGGTAGATTTGTATCAATCACATCAAATGTGACTCCTAGATCATTTAGGGGACATTGCCTTGTCAATCACATCTGATGTGATCACCCTAAACATTGCCTCTAGATTAGACTGACCCTGACTATGGCCAATTATGCCAGCTAACCTAGTTAAGTCAACCCATTGTTCCCCAATCAACTCCTCATAGGTTCACTTGATCTTGGCTATGGCACAACAAATCTCATGCCCTAATGATTTTGTATCATGTGAACAATGGAAGGCTAATGACTTAATATTCGTGGAGGGATTTAGCGCATTAGGTCCCATGCATGTACAACATTTGTATCATGCTAGGTTACATATCCTATATGTGAATTTTAGATTAATTTCAATTAACCTAAATTTCATAAGATCCAATCTTATGATTGGGACTCCTAATCAAATTAGGATCTGATCACTATATAATTTAGGAACCCTAATTATGTGACCAAATCAATTGTTACCATCCTGATTAACCTTAATTGATCTAATCAATTAAGAGCTTTCCTTAACAATGGCCAGATTTCATGCATGTTAAATCATATGGTATGATTATGTCCTAATTTATGCATTACCCTTCGATCCTATTGATGGGAATTTTGTATATTTTATATGAATCAAATTCATATAACACGCAGCAGAAGATAAAAATAAATACGAATTTAATTCCCAAAGCCCAAGATCCTCAGGGAACAGATTCAGTTAACAAGAAATAACACATGATTTAATAATAGATCATACATGTGTTCTTTATTGGGGATGATGCCCGATGAAGCCGGTAAATGATTTACCACTAGCCGTCCATGCGTCCGGCCTCTAATGGTGATCCACGCGAAGATCTTTGGATGATGTCCTCTCAGGATTGGATGATAACCTTCTTGCAAGGGGTGCTAGCGCCTCTTTTCTTTTCAATTAATTTTCAAATCAAAAAAATTTCTTGATCAAGATCAAATCTTGATCAATCAAGAGAGAGAAAGGGATGTCTAGAGAGAGAAAGGATTTTAGAGAGAGAAAGAGGTGTTAGGCATCCAAGAGAGAGAAGGGAGGAGTTTAGGTATCTCTCCCCTTTATACATGAAAAGGAGGTTGTGTGGTTCCATAAAAAGGATTTTATCACAACCACCTAACCATTCAACCTTATCAAGTTGATAACAATTATCCTAACAAATTTAGGATATTTGCTATCATGATAATGTTAGATTACAACCACCAAACCACATCCCTAAAAATTAGGAAATTGGTTATCCCATGAAACCAACGTCGCAACCTTGAATTTGGCTTCATGAGACGCCCCAAATCATGGGGTTCACTCCTCCATGACGTGGAGATGGGTCATGTCCATCACATGGGCATGGATCCATCCTCCACGTGGCACGATCTCAGCCCTCGGTTTAATTGGGTTTCCATGAATCAAATCATGCCATCATATGGACCCAATTAAATACCATATTATTAATCTCAATTAATCTAAGCCATCCATCACATGGATCAAGCCTAATTAATGGATTTCATATGTACATCTCATGTACAAAAGGTCTCTCTTTGAACAAAAATTCTTTTCTCTATAATGAATCCTATTCATCAATTTCATGTTCTCTCATTAAGATTGAGTCAAACCCAATCCTAATTATTGGTTATCTAATTTGAATTAAGTCCAACTTAATTCCCATTTTAACTTCATCCAAAATCTTCTTAATGCGTGTGACCATTAGGTCCCTTGACACGTTGGTAATAATCATGTCCCTAATATTGACCCTAAGGATGACTTGATCAACACCTTGTCCAAGTCAATTCTTTAACCAAATCAACTCTTTGATTAAGTCAAAGAATCCATGATTATAGATCATGAGCGGCCTCTAGCAAAGCATCATGACCACCCAAGTGTTAAGGGTTTGTTGACGTGGTCATCAACACCTGTCCATGAACGGTTACCGTACGATTCAATCCCTTCGTCACATATCCCAGATCAATCAGTGGTATGGAATGTGTCAACCATATAATTGATCTTTGTTTACTTGATCTCAGAAAAATTGACTCATATGAATTAGAACTTCGAAACCATTTCGAATTCCAACTCAACCTTGCAAGGATTTAACAATCAATTTAATCCATCAAGTGGCCGTGGGATATAACCCTTTCTATCAAGGGAGACGAATCCTGTCTTGATCAAACACCACCTTCATGTGCTTCATATCATACCCAATCGACACCATATTTGCCACCCGTGGCTAGAGCGACGTTTGCATATCGTCAAAGCATGATATTCCACACATGAGGTGCAATGAAGATCTCAAGTCAAAGGATCACTCGCACCACCGTCATCAAAGATCAACCATCGACACTATATAGAATATCCATATGGGATCTCTGTGCGGGTCATCCAATGTATCGTTACAATAACGAACATCCACACACCATATCCAAGTATCTTCATACTTCAGCTTGCAAGATCAGCTGCTCACCACAAGGTGAAGATATGCAATGTGTGCTAGTCTCATCGGCGTTCGACAGTGTCCAATCCTGTCTACGCATCGACTAGGGAAGTTTAAAGAATCGAACCATAATGTGCAATTTTGGATCTCACAATTTGTAATCTCTATTACAAATTTCATATGCACAGTTCGCATTTTTTGGACTTTATCTCATAGGTTAAATATATCTAATATATATATATATTACATCCAGATAGATAAAGAAACCAATAAATTTGATTTGCATTCATAAAGAAATGTGTACAAACTAGCATCTAATCCGATTGGATCTAGGGCACACACTAACAATCCTTTGGTCTAATTGTTATTTAGATTTCATGCTTTAAAGCTGTGTTCGTACAAAAAATCTTTGTACATCACTTCTGATGCAGTATGACCTGTACTAGACGTGATGATTCATCCGTGCGCGGGCTTAGACCGAGAGACCCACTCATGCCGAGAGGCCTGTTCATGGGTCCTACATCGCTAATATGCAGATTTGCATGCAAACAAATCATCGTTTCTGATGCAGTCGGGCAATGTATCAAGACTTTTGGAAAAGTCTTTATGCACCACCTTCGATGCAGAAAGTGTGCACCGGGCACACCCATTGGCCATGCGTGCAGCACGCACACATGAGCGCATGGCCAATAGCTACGCTCGATGCACACATCGTGCATCCGTGCACCGGAGGCGATCCACAAAGTTGTTCCCCAAAACTTTTTGTGTTTGTAATTATAATAGCGGTTATATGCTCCAATTATATCAGCCCTCTTTTTTTTAAAAAAAAAATCAAGATATAAAGGTGGGAAATCCTATCATGTAAATGGGGAGTGCATCATCAACAGCTGTATCTGGCTGAGAAATATTACAAATAATATTGTATTCTTTCCTAACACTTGATTCCAGTCTTCAAAGCATTCCTGAGTTGACTCTCGAAACCTTCAAGCCCCCAGTACCTAATAAAGGCACTAAAAGCCTTGTGCACGAAGGATGGTGTGGCTTGTATGCTTTGGCTTTGATGATTGGTATGCGGCGCGCGCGCACTTGTATGCTTTGGCTTTTGATGATTGGTATGCGGTGAGTGCGCATATATATATATATATATATATATATATATATATTAAAAAAAAAAACTTGCTTTGATATATGTATGCATATACTATGCATCAATTATCAAATACGGTATAATTTCTATGCAGCAAGATTTTTTCTTTTAAAAAAAAATACTCAACCTTTTCACATGTCTCGGTTGATTCTCTCTATCCACCTATGTCCGCGTAGCAGGCTGCCACATTTAGGTGTCATGAATTCCGCAGGCATCATAAAGAGAAAATGTGTTAGAATTATATTAAAGAGAAAATATTCAGTAGGTGAAGAAGTTACTTATATGCATCCACTCAAATTTTCTTGCTCTTTGCTTCAATATGATTATTCCTTCGTCACCACCTTGTGCATTGTAAATGATCATACACCCAAGCACAGAAAGAGTTGGGGGGGGGGGGGGGGGGGGGGGGGAACTACGGTTATGGAAAAAATTAATTAAAGACTAGTACCAAAATGGTTTACATAAATTACTGCCTGAAATATGTTACAACAAGATGGCTATCTATGCAAATAGGTCAACCTGAACAACTTGTTAGAGATAATTAATTAAATTACTATCCTAAAAGTATTATAACATGATGGCTATTTATGTAAATAGTGTTATATATATCTATATGGTTTTATTTAATTTATTAGTTGTTGTCGTTATCTAATATTCAAGGGCAATGTTATCATTGGTTGCTTGGTAACTGCCATACAAGAGAGTGTTATAAAATTGGGATCATCCCTCAATCCTGATTGCAAAGGAAAAAACTACGAGAAGATAGAATATCTTTCTTAAATCAAACACACAAATGTCAGGTATGTTTGATTCAAAAGTATATCTAAGATTAATGTTATATATAAATAATTGGAGATTTTGGATTTCAATTTCTAACAATTGGTATGAGATCCAACCATGAATCCTTTAATTTTGGTTTTCATAAATGTTAGAACGGAATTTGATAGATGTAATGTTTATATTACTGATTCATATAACTTGAATATGTTATGGATAAATTTTATTTTAAAATAATTGGATAAGATAAACAACATCGATTCATATAATCTAAATTCCGCTCTCCCCTTCCCTCGCAAAAGAAAAAAAAGAAAAGGCAAGAAACTTTGATTCGATAAGATATTTTTTCTCTTATACTTGCTTGATTCAAGTATGTTTTGGCGCATCAAAAACTTTATTTTCATTATAAATTTTGATGTTAAGAAAGGTGAGATATTTTATTTTATTAAATAAAAACTAAATTATGAAGATATTTTATCTTATCAAATAAAAGTTAAATTATGGATTATCAGATAAAAATTAAATTATGCATAAGATCTCATTTAATGCATGCAAAGACAAAAGGCTTTCCCTCTTCTCCCCATCTTTTCTTTGAAGGCTTCGGGATTCCACCGAGGGTTGGGATATGGGTGGTCTCTTGGAGTTCCATGTTTTGTGGGATAACAGAGTGGGGCCACCGATATTATGGGGGCGTTAAGGGGAGATGAGAGGCCTCCCTCCCAAGTCTCTGGCGTTAGAATTCTTCCATATTCCGCTGGAATAACGGCTTCCCTTCACACAGTAGCGCAATGATGGATTTAATGCACAATAGGTATAACTGCCTTATTAAAGGCTCTTGTGTAATACCGAGTGACGTTCATGTTGACCTGGTCAATGAGAATGGATGAACGAAATATCATCCGCTGCACAGGCCTGTTAATTGGGCGGAAGTGAATAAGAGGAAGGGTGTTCTGACTTTATGTTGATAGTATATATATATATATATACCTTTTTCATTTGTATTAATTGATAATTCATGATTTATATAAAAAAATAATCATCATAATCCAAGACACCAATATTATTAAATTATATTGATTAATGTTCATCAAAGTGACTTAATTGATTAAATTTTAATAATAATGAGTTGATGTTTAGAGAGATAAATAATGGTCAGCCCAAAGGTAAATCATTGAGTTTGTTCATCTAAACAAATTGGGGTAATTAATGTATTTGCTATGATTATTATTTTTTCTTCCAAAGGAGTTAATTTTTAATTATATCTTTTATGATTAATTAACCCCAATTGGTGAATAATGATTTCACTAGTGGGAGACTACATATATATATATATAGTTTTGTTCGAAAGGATAAATTTTTGTATGTGATGTTGATTCCATTCAGAATTAATTGTTATGAGGTATGTTGATTAATTCTGAAAAATTTAGTTAACTTCCCCATCAATTAAATTGTTTAATTATGTGGCCTTATTATTTATTGTATGTGATGCTTATTTCGTGATGTTTTTCTTTTCAGTTGGTTCATTACCGTGTGTGAAGGCCTTGACTGGATCTAATTTCTTGGACTGAAAAGATGAAGTGTTGATTAACCTAGGGGTAGGAGAGTTGGACTTAGCCTTTAGAATGGATGAGCCACCTCAATCGAAAAAAGTGGGAACGGTGGGAGAGATCTAACCGTTTAAGCCTAATGTATATAAAGAATAATATTCCTAAATACATTAGGGGAGCCATTCCTGATGCACCATTAGCTAAGGACTACCTTAAAGCCTTAGAAGAACACTTCACTTTCCACCAAATCACTGCCTAGCACTCTAATGACACAATTAGTGACTATAACCTATGATGGACATAGTGGAGTTAGAGACCATATCATGAAAATGACTAATATTGCAAGTCAATTAAAAAATCTGGATATAAAAGTTAATGACTCATTTTTAATCCACTTTATTATGAACACTCTTCCTGCACAGTTTGATGTTTTCAAAACTACCTATAATGCACAAAAGGAGAAGTGGAAGCTGACAGAATTAATTGGCATGTGTGCTCAAGAGGAAGAGCGACTCAAGTCGAGTAAGCTCGAAGAAGCACATTATGTGGGTCAGAAATCAGTCACTAATAAAAATAGGAATAAAAAATATAATAAATCTGGGTATAACACCAAGACCAATACTAATTCTGGATCCAGTCGAGCACACAAGCCAAAAGAAAAGAAGTGTGTATAGTTTTCTTTTGTAAGAAACAAGGCCATCTCAAGCAAGATTGCAATAGTTACAAGAATTGGTTAGCAAAGAAAGGTAGTACCCATTGTCTAGTATGTTCATAATCTAATTTAGCCACTGTTTCCCCAAATACGAAATTTCATCTCAGGTCTTCAAGTAGTTAATTCTATTTCTCGACCATTGGTGATTTTCATGATAACTCTGCAGCAGTTATGTTTTCAAAGAATAACAAGGGTTTAGAAAGGTCAAAGCATATTGATATTAAATATCTTGTTGTTAGAGAGAGGATTCATAACAAGCTAGTGTCAGTGGAGCATATTGGTACACGATAGATGATTGCCGATCCCATGACTAAAGGTTTGCTGCCTATGTTGTATAATGAGCATGTTGCTCATATGGGTCTTATTAATTCATTTGATGTTTTTAGTTAGTAGGAGTTACAGTAATGGCTTGTTTCTGACACTTTGTATTTCTGATCACATTTTTTTATCCTCTTTTATATAGTATTTTTCATATTGGTGCACATGTGTATGGATATTTGTTTTGTGTCTTCTTAGTAAGACATGTGGTGTTCTTAATTAAGACACTGTTAGACCAAAGTATGACATACTTTTCTTTTGCCAGCTAATGTACATGCATTATTTTCATTTATTTTACTTGGATAAATTGTTTATCAATTTATAAAGGCCAAGTGATGTCCTTGTTATATGATAAACTCATAAAATTAAATAAAACCAAGTGGGAGAATGTTTATATATCTATATGGTTTTATTTAATTTATGAGTTGTTGTCATTATCTAATATCAAAGGGCAATGTTGTCATTGGTTGCTTGTTGTCGTTTGATGGAACTACCACCTTGCGGTTAGAAGAGAATGGTCCCAACCTTTCGTAGTGGCATAAAATTAATTGGGATCATCCATCAATCCTGATTGCAGAGGAAAAACTACGAGAAGGTAGAAGATCTTTCTTAAATCGAACACACAAATGTCAGGTATGTTTGATTCAAAAGTATATCTAAGACAATGTTATATATAAATGATTCATGGAGATTTTGGGTTTCAATTTCTAACAAATAGGTCATCAGGAACAACACGAACAAGATAATTCCATATAATTAGTCCTTCATCATCTTGTGCATGTAAATGATCGTATTCCCGAAAAACTACTAAGCAGAAAAAAAAAAAAGAAACTATGATTACAGCAAAAATTAATTAAAGACTATCATCAAAATGGTTTAAATAAGTTACTACCCTAAAAAATGTTGCAACAAGATGGTATCTATGCAAATAGGTCAACATGAACAACTCGTGGGAGACAAAAACTTGAAATTAATAGCGTCAAGGATAAAGTTTTTGATTACTTCCTTGCCACTGGAACAAAATGTCACAAGGCATAGATTATTCTTGAAAAACAAGACTCCAAAAGAAGTTAATATTCATAACAGAGGAAAAGTCACCATACTAGCAGAAGGTAATAAAAAACACCCTTTGATAGTATGATTTTTACATATACCTTTATATGATATGTAATATTATATATATTGATGATATCATCATGAATTTATATGCATTGTTTCATTAGTATGATTTGACTATGTATGTATATGATATATGTTCTACCATAATATTATATTTTAGGATGATGTATGATTATGATATATCAGATAATTTGCTAGTATGATTTATGATATGAATATGATATTTAATTTCTTATTAGAATATAAGAAGATATGTTTGGATTGTATGATGGAAGGGCATGTGGATTAGTTATTAAGATATTACAGAGGTGGCATTGGAGACAAAACCTATGACTGGTTGAGGCTTGAAGTAGAATCGTTTTTAACTTAGAGTGATAGCTTAATTTGGTTTATGACACTTGGTATGGGTATACCATTGATATGTGGCACTAGTTCGAGTAGAAATAGTTGGGGTCCAGTTTGGCTCAGACATATAGCATTGGAGGCAAAGCATAGGGCTAGTTAAAGTCTAATGTAGAATCAATCTGAATTAATTAAGTTTATGATGTATGACATTAGTATGAAAACTAATCTACAATTGAGGTGATTGTCAAGTTAAGTTCATACAAACAGATTAACGATAAGGTAAAATCGTTAGTATATATCCTCATTGTATAGTGCTAATGTTTGATTACTTGCACATAGTTGCCGATTACATTGGTATTATGATTTGCCAATATTATTATTGTAATTCTGAAATTTTTGGATCAAAGTAATGTAGTTCATATTGTGTAAAGATACTGATAAAAGATTTCTGTTAAATTTGACATATGATTTTAAAGTATGATATTTACAGCTTAATTTATTTATGAAGATTTTTTTTTGCTGCATATCTATCTTTCAGTGTAAGGAATCTTACTTAGACTATTAGGCCATAACATTTTATCTTATTTTTAATAGGGACTAAAAATTTGGATGCTGAGTTAGATTTTGAGATGGATGAAGAGGGATTAGAGTAGTTAGCCAGATTCGTTTTGATACCGCGTAGCGTAATTTTATACCTATTGTTAAGGATAATGATATAGTTTGATAGTGGTGTTACTTGCTGCATTAAAAGGATGGTTGTTGATATTATATAGACCACTTTATAATATGTGAATATATATATATATATATATATATATATATATATATATATATATATATATATATATATATATATATATTTGTCATGCTTGAGATATATAGCTGTTAAAGCTAATTAGATCTAACATATTCTTAACATTCTTGTTGAGGGGTAGAATCATCATTGCATTGATAATCGTGCGAGGGGACTAGGATCAGCCCCATCCCTCCGCCCGCTACGATATGCCCCCGAGGAGCAAGCTAAACTAATATGGTCCGGCAGGCCATGCGACCTCTGACTCGTTCTCTCGGGTTTTCCATAGCCCGACCTTTCCGAACTACTCATAACTCAACCTGCCCGAGCTAGCTGTAGCTCGGCCTCTCCGAGCTTTCTATAGCTCATTTTCCCAGAGCCTCCCATGGTTCGGCTTTCCCCGAGCTTCTTCCATAGCTCGGCTCCCCGAGCTTCCCATAGCTCGTCTTCCTCCGAGCTTCCATAGCTCGGCTTCCCCGAGCTTCCTATAGCTCGTTTTCCCCGAGCCTCCCATGGTTCGGCTTTCCCGAGCTTCCATAGCTCGGCTTCCCCGAGCTTCCCATAGCTCTTCTTTCCCGAGCTTCCATAGCTCGGCTTCCTCCGAGCTTCCATAGCTCGGCTTCCCTGAGCTTCCCATAGCTCGTCTTCCCCGGGCTTCCCATCTCGGCTTCCTCCGAGCTTCCATAGCTCGGCTTCCCCGAGCTTCCCATAGCTCGTCTTCCCTGAGCTTCCATAGCTCGACTTCCCGGGCTTCCCACAGCTCGTTTTCCCCGAACTACCTATAGCTCGACTTCTCAAGCTCCCATAGCTCGGCTCCCCCGAGCCTCCCCTGGCTCAGCTTCCCCCGAGCTTCCCATAGCTCGGCCTCCCTGAGCGATCCATGGTTTGATACTCACCTCCGTGGAACCCGACGCGGGAGAGCCTAGACCTATTGTAACAGAATCCCAAACAGAGAATCATGTTGAAGAGTGGTCTAGGACCTAATATAGCTACCTGGGACCCACGCATCTATCAAATCTCAGGTCATCAAGAGCTCTCCTAGCCGTCGATCCCTTAACGAACAAGATACGGATCCCACCGGCCCTACAATGGCCTAATTCGATTCATCCCCGTATCCTAACAACCTTGAACCTTCCAGAAGGCGCTCAAGATCCAGGTGATTGCCTATAAATACGACACCCCCAGATTCTCTCAGGTATGTGCTAACAGCCCCTGGCTCACTCTCTCTCCCACTCTCCCTCTCCTCCACTGCTCGTCGGCGCTCCCCTAGAGCTCCCGATCGGCCACCCCTGGAGAGACTCCCCAGAGAGATCCCTCTCTCCATTTTCTGTTGATCACCGATCCCCACTGACTTGAGCGTCAGAGGGTCTTCCGCGGAGGGCCACCCCCAACGCCTCTCGCGCGAGGACTTCTGTGCAGGTCCGCCCAGGAGGAAGCCCAGACCAGGAGATCGACCGCCCGAGTCGAGGACAGATCCCGGCGGCAACAGATTGGCACTAGAGGAAGGGTCTCAAGTCCCGTTAAAACTTGAAAAAAGAGACAAGGATCTCGATCTGGAGTAGAACCTCTCCAATGGCTAATCGGAGAAGAGCAACCTCTGAAGCCCAGGACCAGGTCGTCACTCAAAGACCTGATCCGACAGGCAACACAGCGCCGCAGCCTCCACCGTTGAGACCCCGTCACCACCAGCCATCCCGATGACCCAGGACCAGTTCGCCATGCTGGTCCAGCAAGTCCAAGCCCTGACCCACCTGGTTCAGGAGCGTTTCGCAGCTGCCCCTTCTCCGCACCTTCATAGGGAGGCCGCAGCTCCTTCCTCTCCGCCACCTCCTCCTCTGGTCCGCATGGAGCCACGGACCCTCCACACCAACCCAAAGGGGACAAACCGGCCCCGCAGGCGACTATGACAGGGATCCTCCCAGATCTCGACGAGCTCGGACCCTTTCCCCGGTGTCCTCTGCCATGATTCAACGCCGTCCCTGTGCTCTCCCCGCCCAGCTCCTCCTCTTACTGCTGAAGAGGAGATCCGTCAACAAATCTGGGAGATGCGTCAGGAGCTGGATGCCGCCAAGCAGGCCCATCCGCCTCAGCCCAAGGCGGAGCAGGGCATTCCTTTCTCCAAAGGGATTATGGAGGAAGTGATTCCCTCCCATGTCAAACTACCCCGTCGAGCCCTACCATGGCTCTTCTGACCCGGATGATCATCTCAGTAGCTTCCGGTCAATAATGATGTTCCACGGAGCATCCGACGCAATCCTCTGCCGCGCCTTCCCCTCCACCCTCAGAGGATCTGCCCGAACCTGGTTCAACGCCTTGAAACCAGGTTCCATTGATTCATTCGACGAGCTGAGCCATCTTTTTATTGGCCAGTTCATCAGTAGCCGCCGTCACGACGAAGATCCGACTCCCTCTCCGAAGTTAAGCAAAGAGAGGGGGAGTCCTTGAGAAACTATCTTAGCCGCTTCAACAAGGCCATGCTAGAGGTGGACCACCTTAATCATGAGGTGGCTATGTCTGCCTTGGCAGGGGGAGTTTCGAAGGAGACCGACTTCTACCTGGCGATGGAAGCCAGCTACCCCCCAAACCTCTCCGATATGATGGCCCTGGAGGACAAATATGCCAGGGTCGAAGAATCGCGAAGAGTCGCCCGTGCCGAGCTGGCGAAGAAGAAAGAGCCCAAAGTCCCTGACAGGCACCGACCCGTCCGTCGGCCAAGTCCACCTCGTCGCCAAAGAGCTCCCCCACCGCCGCCGAGGAATCGCTCCCGGAGCCCGCCCAGGCGATTCGACCGGTACACTCCACTCACGGTGCCTAGGGCGCAAATTCTTATGGATAGAGCGCCAGCTCCCCCGGCCAGCTCCTCTCCGAGGGAACCCGACCCGGAGGGACCCCACCAAATACTGCCGCTACCACCTGGAGCACGGCCATAACACTGAGGAATGCTGGCAGCTAAAAAATGAGATTGAGAGGCTGATTCAATGGGGCCGACTGAACCAATTCAGGAGGGCACCCGAGCTAGGGCAAGGGGGAGATCGCCAGCCCGAGCTTCAACAACCCCTCCTCTACCAAATCCCTGTAATCGGCCACATCAACATGATCGAGGAGGCCGGCGGCCTGAGCTCCAGAAATGATGACGAAGGATCGGCGCCAAAGAAAGCACGGATGGGCGAGCTCTCCTTCTCTGATGATGATCTCCGAGGGATACAGTTTCCCCATGATGATGCACTAGTTGTATCCCTCAATTTAAATGACTATGATGTAAGCCGGATCCTTGTTGACAGTAGAAGTTCTGTGAATGTTTTATACCTCGATGTGTTTGCCAAGATGAGATGCTCACAGAAAACCTTCGAGCCGTGGATTCCACCCTAATGGGATTCGCAGGCGACGTCATCATCCCGAAAGGGGTCGTAACCTTAACGGTTCACGCGGGAACCTGGCCCCTTGTGGCCACTGTTCACACGGACTTCCTAGTAACCAAACTCATGTCGCCATACAACGCAATATTTGGTAGACCCGGCCTGATGTCCCTCAAGGCAGTTGTCTCCATCCCACACCTGTCTATGAAATTCCCCACCAGGCGGGAGTTGGAGTTGTCCAAGGAAGCCAAACCATGGCTCGACTGTGCTTCATCACCAGCCTTCAGTCTAGGATGCCGAAAGTTGACGGACTGGACGCTCGGGAGGATTTCACCGAACAGCGAGGAGAGCCAGCCGAGGAACTAGAAGAAGTGCCGTTGGATGAGGCCCATCCCGACCGAACCATAAAAATTGGGTCACTGCTAAAGGGCGAACCTCGGTAAGTTGATCGAATTTCTTCGAAGCAACGCCGACGTCTTCGCCTGGTCCGCCTCTGACATGCCAGGGATCTACCCCGAGGTTTCGTCCACCGTCTAAATGTGGACGAGATGTACCGGCCTGTCAAGCAAAAAAAGAGGAGCTTTGCCCAGAGCGGCAGAGGGCTATTGAAGAAGAGGTTGATAAACTCATCAAGGCGAACTTCGTCCGGAGGTAAATTACCCGAACTGGCTATCGAATGTCGTCATGGTGAAGAAGTCGAACGGCAAATGGTGGATTTGCATCGACTTCACCGACCTCAACAAGGCCTGCCCGAAGGACAGGTTCCCTCTCCCCCAGATTGATCAACTTGTGGACGCCACCTCGGGTCATCAAATGCTGACATTCATGGACGCATACTCCGGCTACAACCAGATTCGGATGGCCCCCGAAGATGAAGAAAAGACCGCCTTCATAACCGACCGAGTACTTACTGTTACCGTGTTATGCCTTTTGGTCTTAAAAATACAGGAGCCACCTACCAAAGGCTGGCCAACAAAGTATTCAAGGACCAAATCGGCCGGAACATGGAGGTGTATGTCGATGACATGCTGGTCAAAAGCAAAGAAGCATCACAGCACGTCGAAACCTCTCGGAGAGCTTTGCAATGCTCCACAAGTATCAGATGAAGCTTAATCCGACTAAGTGCGCCTTCGGCGTTAACTCCGGAAAGTTCCTCGGTTTCATGGTCTCCAGCGGGGCATCGAAGCTAACCCCCAAAAGATCCAAGCTCTTCAACAGATGGTGCCTCCGGCATCTATTAAAGAAGTCCAGCGCCTAACCGGGAAGATAGCGGCTCTCAACCGCTTCGTGGCGCGCTCAGCCGAAAGATGCCTCCCCTTCTTCAAAACTCTTCGGTCGGCTAAAAACTTTCAGCGGACCCCCGAATGTCAAAAATCATTCCAAGATCTCAAGAAGTACCTCGGCTCTCCCCACTCCTCAGTAGTCCAAGTCCTGGCGAGACACTATTCCTGTATCTGGCTATTTCAGAAGGTGCCATTTGCTTAGTGCTGGTCAGGCAAGAAAACAAGGTCCAGAAGCCAATTTATTATGTCAGCAGCTACTCCGCGATGCGGAGACAAGATATAGCCGAATTGAAAAGATGGTGTTGGCCTTGATCACCTCAGTTCGGAAGTTGCGGCCATACTTCTAGGTGCATTCTGTGACAGTCCTGATTGACCAACCCATCAAGGCGTGGTCCACCGCCCGAGACATCAGGGAGAATGACTAAGTGGGCCATCGAGCTGAGCGAGCACAATATCCATTTTCAGCCTCGCCCGGCCATCAAAGCTCAAGTGTTAGCCGATTTCCTCCTCGAGTGTACCATCCCAGAGGACGGCTCCACCCCTGACTCCCCGAGGAACCAAAAAATGGCGCCCGGTGGCTCCTCCATGTCGACGGTCATCCAACGCTCATCGCTCCGGTGCGGGCTTGGTTCTCACCAGTCCAGAGGGGGTGACCTTTGAGTATGGCATCTGCTTCTCCTTCCCAGCCTCCAACAACGAAGCTGAGTATGAAGCCTTGCTGGCCGGTCTTCGAATCGCCCGCAACCTTAAGGTGGAGAAACTTAATGCCTTCATCGACTCCCAGCTAGTGGCAGGTCATGTACGAGGGGAGTTTGAAGCTCGGGAACCGAACATGATCCGATATCTCCAAGAGGTTCGAGCCTACTCTCCATTTTCCCGAATTCGAGATTATTCAGATTCCTAGATCTGAGAATGCACGTGCCGCCCTATTATCTCGGTTGGCGACCACGGAGTCAATGGACGCCGAGCAATAATTCCACCTGGAGACTTTAGAGAGACCCAGTATCGCGGAAGCCGACCGAGTAATGCAAGTTGAGGCCGAACCATCATGGTTCGACCCCATTCTGAGGTACCTCAAAGAAGGGGCTTCCGTCCGACCGGAGAGAAGCCAGAAGGTTAAAGCTGCAGGCCACCCATTATGTGTTGATCGATGACCAGCTTTACAAACGGTCCTTCTCCATGCCGCTGCTCAGATGTCTTCGTCTGAAGCAGATTATGCCCTCCGCGAAGTGCATGAGGGGATTTGCAGCAACCATCTGGGAAGCCGGTCCCTATGTCACAAGGTGCTACGTCAAGGCTACTATTGGCCGACCATGCAGAAGGATGCAGACGACCTTGTCCGAGCCTGCGACCCATGCCAGAGGCACTTGAGCATTCATAGACTCCCCTCCGCCAGCCTGGTTCCTATATCCTCCGCTTGGCCCTTTGCCAAGTGGGGGATGGACATCCTCGGCCCATTTTTGCTCACCACGGGACAGCAGAAATTCCTATTCATCGCCATCGATTATTTCACTAAATGGGTCGAGGCGGAGGCGGTTGCACAAATAACCGAAGCACGGGCCAGAGATTTCGTATGGAGGTCCGTCATATGCCGTTTCGGCCTCCCGCACACTATAATCACTGACAACGGCAGGCAATTCGACAACCCGAAGTTCCACCAGTTCTGCGAAGAACACGGGATCCGTCACCACCTTACCTCGGTCGGGCATCCGCAAGCCAACGGAGCAGCCGAAGTAACCAACGGACTTTGCTTCAAGAGATCAAAGCTCGGCTCTCCAGGGCCGAGGCAGGTGGGCAGACGAGTTGCACCATGTCCTGTGGGCCTACCGCACCACCACAAGAGTACCCACAGGCGAAACCCCATTCCGGATGGCCTTCGGCACAAAGGCCGTTATCCCAGTGGAGATAGGTCTCCCTTCGCTGCGGGTGGAAAGCTACTCGGAGGAAGCCAGCGATGAGTAGCTCCGTACCAACCTCGACTTGATAGAGGAGGTTAGAGAGAAAGCTCGGATCAGAGTGGCTGCCTATCAGCAAAGGGTGGCCCGCTACCACGCCTCCAGAGTCAAAGGGAAAGCTTTCTTGCTCGGCGACCTCGTTCTCCGGAAAGCATCTGTCTCCAAACTGCTGGAGCAAGGAAAACTGGCACCAAACTAGGAAGGCCCTACCAAGTAGCGGAGATTGTTGGACCGGGGACCTACAAGCTGCAAGATCTAAGCGGAAAATCCATCCCTCGAATGTGGAGTTCGGACAATCTCTGTAAGTATTATCAGTAGGGTACGCCCTTTATAGGCTCACCTTATTACACTTTTTGTCGACACATGTTTCATAATTTACAACATGAATCACTACACATTATGTCGCCAAAATTGAAAAGAACAGGTGCTGCTTACCAATTCTCGGCACGGCGAGTTACCTGCTTAAATAGGAAATCTCCGAACCTCGGCAGGGCCAAGCAACTTAATCTCCAAACCTCGGTAGGGCCGAGCAACTTAATCTCCGAATCTCGGCAGGGCCGAGCAACAAAATCTCCGAACCTCGGCAGGGCCGTGCAACAAATCTCCGAACCTCGGTAGGGCCGTGCAACTAATCTCCGAACCTCGGCAGGGCCGAGCAACAAAATCTCCGAACCTCGGCAGGGCCGAGCAACAAATCTTCGAACCTCGGCAGGGCCGAGCAACTAATCTTTAAACCTCGGCAGGGCCAAGCAACAAAATCTCTGAACTTCGGCAGGGCCAACAACAAAATCTCCGAACATCGGCAGGGCCGAGCAACAAAATCTCCAACCTTGGCAGCCGAGCAACAAAATCCCCGAACCTAGACGGGGCCACAATCTCTGAAGCCCCGGCCAAAACCGGAGTGCATAAGCCTTAGCCGAAGTCAAGGGGTATGTTCTGCTACTAAAAATCTCGGCCAAAGCCGAAGAACGTCCCCGACTATTGAATTCCTCGGGCCAACCGAACGATATTCTCGAATCCTCGGCCAAACGAGCAAAGCCTTCGCGCTTTAGCCACGCCCCAAGGCGTCGTTTGAAGCCGAGTGACCCCTCGGATACCCCAAAATAAAAACCTCCCGATACTCCGGCAGAAGTAAAGGATCTCCTTCTAAGGACCGCCTAAGTCCGCCACTGATCCAAACAGAGACCAACAAAACTTGGTTCAGATTCGGGCAGCTGATAAGCCCCGACCGACCTAAACATCCTTCTAAACTATGTTTAGATTCAGGTAGCTTATGTGCCCCGACTAAACCCAACGGCGGTCTCCTAAAACTTAGTTTGAACTCAGGCAGCTGATAAATCCCGATCAACGTTGGCAAACATTTTGGAAACAACAAGATGCACCAGATGCAAAATCTTCGTTTTCATTGACTGAAGAAGAAAAAAACAGCAACAGTGAAAAAGAAAAAGTAAAAAGAGCCCTCACAAGGCTTACTATCTTCCCCGGGAGCTGACAAGTCCTCCAAACGCTGGGACAGCTCGACGACCCGTTGGTGGAGGGATGCTATCTCTTCCCCCTGCTGGTCCACCACCCGGCGAAGGGCTCTTGCCTCCCTCACGGAAACAGTGAGGTACTCTTCAACCACCTTTTCGAGCCGTTCATGGCTTGCAAAGGTGGACGCCAAGGACATGGCGTCGACCAGCACGGCGGTGCGATTCCCTTGAGAACCTCCATGACCGCCGTTGGACGATTGTCCCCCACCTTGAGAAGCCATATCGAAGTTGTTTAAAGACTAAACTGAAAGGATGGTAAACATCAGCACCCCACTCATCCGTATTTATACTCCTCATGCGAGTATCTCAATCAGTCGGGTTATAAGTACCGACCCATGGGAATTCGCCATGCGTCGCCGCTTTAACTGGCGCCTGCAGGATCCGAAGGGCCACGCCCCTTCCCAAGCAAGATCGGTAAGTGTCGATGGACTGTTCGGGAACCCCCCTCCTCTAGAAACGGGGTACCTCCCGATCTGCCGGGCCCTTGCAATAAATGCCCTCAACACTCCCCCAAACTCTCTTAAATCGGTCGTCCTTTGGAAAATGTAAAGAAAAAGAGCGCCAGCACCTGACGATAATTCGCTCCCTCGGGAGTAGCCAAATCATAAATGAAGGGCGTACCCATGTGCCACCCATTCCGCCTTGACACTTCTCACCGAGCCTCACAGGGGCCAGGTATCATGACCCACGGTGACGACTAAGTCATCTCTCCGAGCTCTAAATCTTTGAACCTTGGCAGGGCCAAGCAACTAAACTCCGAACCTCGGCTAAACCGTGTAACCATTCTCCGAACATCGGTAGGACCGGGCTACAAATCTTCGAACCCCAATAAGGTCGAGTCATGAATCTTCGAACTTCGGCCAGAGTCAAGGAATATGTCCTACCGCCAAACAGTCTCCAAATTTTCGTCGGAATCCGGGCAGCTTACAAGCCCCGACTGACTCGGATAGCGCGGGATCCTCGTCCAAAAACGAACGAGACGTCCTTATGCCTCGTCGCCAACAACAACAACTCTTGGCGCAAAAGAAATAGAAATTGAGAAAAAGAACAAAACTTTCTTTATTTCATTGACATCGAAACCGATTACAATCGCCTGAGAGGCATTACAAGAGCATTGAAATGCAGACTGCTCCAAAGCAGATCTGGGCAACTGTGATGCTCTAACGTCCGGACCGACAAATCATACAAACCATGAACCAGTCAGCTCGCCCGGATAGTTGACAAAGCCGACCTTCCACAGTCCTCCGGACGAACTAAGAGGTCCAAAAGGAAGCATGACCTGTGGATGCTGATTCTGAGGACCCGGGCAAACCAACCAGCTCCCCTCGGGTGGGATGCTGGATCGCAGACACTGCCCGACTGAGAGAGCTCGGGGACCATCAGTCCCGCGTTGCTCCCATTTTCTTCTCCCCGTGGTAAGGATTCCCCTCAGAGAAGGGACGAGAATCCAGACCGACGGAGGAGGGAAGCTCCGTGCGTGCTACGGTGGTGTCGACACACTTCCTGCCCAGTGCCCCCCGTAGCGGACCACAAAGGACACACGAAAAGCGCATATGTGGACTCTCCGTGTGATCTCTGCGGCCCTCCTGTGCGCTCTCCATATGATCTCCGGGACTTATCCCCTGAGGGCGAGCCACTCTCCGACGGCTCCCTCCTGTGCGCTCTCCATATGATCTCGGGACTCATCCCCTGAGGGCGATCCACTCTCCGACGGCTCCTTCATCACCCCAACTATTTGGGGGAAAACGGCTCACGAAAAGAAAGCTCGGTCCTCCCATTCGAAACCCCAGAGAGATGGGCATCGTGGAAACTCTCATAGGGAAGGAAACTTTGGGGATGGCCTAACACAACCCCTCTTTCCCCTTTTTATAGGCAAAAATGAACCAGGAGCAGCTATCAAGGCAGAAAGCCCCGAGATTCAAAACACCAAACCCATGCCACCACGTGGCCTCCCAGGATGAAAGCAGCGTCCCATTACGCGCCAAGCTCATCGCCTGAACCGTGACGCACGCAAAGATCCCCTTTGATCCGGATCATGATTTTTAAATGCAGAAAATCCCGCCGATCCTACGGAAGCTGGCAGATCCGGGAGATCATCCTACGAAAATGACATCCTCCAATGGCGGGCAAATTCTTACATCATACGCCAAAACATCCCGCGTGGAAAAGATCAACACAATAAAAGCCTCTTGGAAGGCGCTATAGCAGCTTTTTGCTGGCGTCAAAACCGTATCATCTATTTCGGCAAAACAAAAATCGACTCGCCTGAGAAAGGACAGGACGCTGACAAGGCAATAAAGGGGCGCGGATGCCGAGTGTCCCTCGGTAATGACCCCCCAGTCTGGTTGCGTGTGAGGCCTAGGCATCGCCTAATGCCCCTTTTTTGGCCAAAGCTGTTTCTATACTTTGAAACTAACCAAAGTATCTGCCACCAGCCGAGCTGCTTCGTCTTGGCCCTAGCCGAGCTGCTTCGTCTTGGCCCCAACCGAGCTGCTTCGTCCCTCGGCCCTAGCCGAGTTACCTTGTCCCTCGCCCTAAAAAAGCTATCTCATTCTTCGGACTTGGTCGAACCACGTGTCGTTTTCCTAAGCCGAGACAATCCCTGTGCCTTGGCCTCTACTGGGATGTTCCTCCAAAATTCGAGACAAAAAACCATCTAGGGAAGACAAACAAATGAAAAAAATGGCTGATCCATTTATTGATTTCCAGTCGAACTACAAGACAAAAGAAAGGAAAAGCACATATAGTCCCCTAAAGGGTTAGGACTTGGGGTCAATCCCAGCATCTCTTGCGGCCGCATCAGCAGGGGCATTGCTTGGCCCCCCTTCTCGAAGGTGTCACAATGGGATACGTCGGTAGTCGCATCAACTCCCAGAATAGCTTCGAGGTCGACATCAGATATTTCTCCATACTTATCCTCCTCGACCCCCGGGGTGTACACTTCATAATGTTCGGTGTCCAGGCACGATAGGTCCAGGTCAGGATAAGCTTTGGCAACCTTAGCTCGCGCCTCATCTTCGCCCAGCTGGAATACGTCGGCACAGGCCGCCCTGCGTTCGTCGGCGAATTCGGTGGATTTCTTGTACTCCTCCACCGCCGAAGAGGCCCGCATTTGCCTCAGCTAATTGCCTCTCCAGTTCGAAGATCCTTCGGTGCCTCGAGGCCGCCTCCTCTCGAACGCCGCTAACCACCCTGAAATTCCTGCCTCACCTTGTGCAACTGCAGGCAAAAAGCCGAGTAAAGCGAAAATCGAAAGATCAAAATGAGTGAAACTAATAGCGCCATACCTGCTCCTCCCACCGAGCTAGCTCACCCTCCAGCACGTGGACCCTGTTAGAGCCCTAGACCTAGCCGATTGGCTCTGGCGAAGGTTCTCTTTTAGCTCATCCACCCGGGACTGGGTATCTCCAATTTCTTGACGGGCAAAGTCAACCTCGTCAGATAATCGGGCAGCTCATTCATCCGACCACTTTAGCCGGTCCTGTGTATTGGCGAGCTCCTTGCTTAGGCGGGTGAGGTGGTCCTGCTGCCGCCGGCATTTGCGCTCTTCCTCCTCGAGCCTTTTGCTCCAGCTGGCTTTATCTTCAGCGTGGCTAGCTTTCAGCTGGTCCCACCTCTTATCAAAGAACAGTTGCATGGATTTAACCTTGCCCTCATGCTCCGCCCTGGCCTGAGAAAGCTCCAGACTAGCCTTCTTGGATTGCTCGCGGAAGCCTTGGAGTTCACCAATCTGTATGGTGAGTTGATAGGCTCTTTCCCTTTCAACCGCAAGAGTCCTGTTGGTCTCCCAAGCTCCCGCTGGAGCTCACCAACCTGTACGGCGAGTCGAGGGGCTCTCTCTCTCAACTGCAAGAATTCTGCGAGCCTCCCCGAGCTCCCTTTGAAGAACCACCAGGGCTCGAGAGAGCTTGTCAGTCGAATCCGCCCTCTCCTTGAAGTGATCAGCCTCATAGCGGGCCCGAGCCCAAGCTCCAACAGCCAGATGCAAGCGCCATTTCAGTGCCCTCATAATCAGGGCACTCTGCAAAAAGGATGATACGCATAAAAGACATAGTCGAACTAACTGACTGAAGGCCTGACTTCGGTGCGACAACTTACCCGAGACGCGTAGTCTGTGGCGATCTTGTGAGAGCAAGGTCATCGATTTCGGGGAGAAGAAAAGCCTTATTCGGTACCCCAGCGCGACGGAAGGCTATCTCGACAAGGTCTTCCGGAAGACCCCTCCTGTCGAAGAACTCTAATCTCCTTGGACACAGACCGCATCAGAGCGGAGAACCTGGCACTCACTTCTGGGTCGCGTGAGTGGAAGTCTGCTCCCGGGGAGCCATCCAGAACACCCGCGACCCATGAACTTCTCGATAGTCCAGCTTCCGCCGCCAAGGCCCTCGCTTGAGAAGCTTCGGACGTTTCGGCTCCAGCGAGGAGAGCCCTGGCCGAAGCATCTCCTTCGTTCGCCGGCTCCCCTCCTTCTCCTCCTTCTTCTTCTTCCCCTTCTTCTCCTTCTGATTCCATCTCCTCAGGAATCCCCCTATCCACAACGGACCCTTCAGGAACTTCTGCTCCCCCCGGAGCCTCCTGTGCCTCAGCGGAAGGCCCTTCGCCAGAAAGCCCCCGCAAATTTTGGTCGTTGGTTCGGCAGGTTCGGCCATCTCCTCGTCGCCCGCTGGCTCTCCCACCGGCGACCCAGGACGAACCTCAGCAGCCGCAACCTCTTCCCCTGCCTCGATGGAAGCGGAGGTCGCTCCCGCCTCCTCCTGTAACCTCGCCGAACCACTGGCCTCCAATGAGGGGGACTGGACCGCCTCGTCTACGGGGGCCCCCAAGCCAACCGGTGTTTCTCCTTCACCATCGTCAGACAAAACAACCACGGGGGAGGAAACCTCAGCAGCCTCCTCCGAAACCCCCGCGGCTTCCCGGTCTTCACCCCTGGGCAGACCCTCCTCCGGCGCCGAAAGATCATGCGCCACCGAACTTCGGTAGTTTCAGCCCGCGGTGACGAAGAGCGCCGGCTATCACCATCTCCCCTGATCCCCCTAGAGCGGGAGCCGGAAAGGCGAGACCTCTTCTCGGACCGATGCTTGTTGCTGGAGCCAGATCTCCTGCGGCGCTTTCCCAACTCCTCCCTCATCTAGTCTGCGAGCGCTGACCTTTCGGCTGTAGGGGCAATACGATTCGCCTGTTAGTTCGCACAGAAATCAAAGATGGAGCCACGCTAAACTACCAACTATGAGGTAATACTCACCGCGAGGATCGACGGGGCTCAGTCCGGCCGCAAGAGAGCGTCCTCCGATAGGAGAACACTGGCTGGGAGCGCCTTACTGCCGCAGCACAATCAGATCCCTCTTCTCCGAATCAGTTAACTCCGGGTGCGCTTCTGGATCCTTCACATACTGCCCCCATACCTGAGGGAAGTCCAAACCAATGTTCCCCCCGACTATGAAGAACCGCGACTTCCACTCCTTTATCGACGATGGGTTATCCGATATCATCTTGAAGGATCTTCGGGACCGATGTAAGGCCATTCTGAGGCCTTCCGGAGACCAAATTGAAACACACCCTGAATAGCGAAAGGGTCGCGGTCACCCCGAGGTGCTTGCACAACGAGATAAACCCGATGAGGTTGCGCCAACTGTTGGGGGCCACCATGGTGAAGCATATATTGTAGAACTTCATCACCTCCCGCACCAACGGATGAAGAGGGAACCGGAGACCTGCCCTCAAGCTTTCCTCATAACAGAACGCCCCATCCCCTAATCTGGATGTCACCCTATTCTCTGCCGTCGGGAGCAACAAGGCGACATCCTGGGGGATTTTGTACAAGCAGCACATCCGTTCCAAATCCGTCAAGGTCACCTCCGAAGCCTGGTCGCTTGGGCTCACCATATCTTCGATCGCAAGAGATGCTGAGTAGGATCGCAGCGAAAACAGGAAGACGAAGTTCTTCAAAGGAGAACAAAAGGGGCACTATAAATAAGGATAGCACCGCCACGACTCCATTTTCTCCAATTGAAACCGCCTCAGGGTGAGGGTGAGGCGTCCCAACCTAGGCATCCGGAACTGCCGCTATGCACCGTGAAAATTGAGATTTCCCACGTGGCGCTTCCCCATCCGTTACCTTCGCCCCTAAGGAATGACGGATCCACCTCGGAAAGGCAAGATGGCCCCACAGCATTAATTAGGGCATCATTGCGCAGGCTATCAAATACTTCCCCAAATGCAGATCGTGCCACTTAAGCCTATACTCCCTACGCCCAAACCTACGCTTCGAACTAGGGAGTGGGGGGCATGTGTTGAGGGGTAGAATCGTCATTGCATTGATAATCATGCGAGGGGCTAGGATCAGCCCCATCCCTCGCCCGCTACGATAGCCCCCGAGGAGCAAGCTAAACCAATATGGTCCGCAGGCCATGCGACCTCTGACTCGTTCTCTCCGGGTTTCATAGCCCGACCTTTCCGAACTACTCATAACTCAACCTGCCCCGAGCTAGCTATAGCTCGGCCTCTCCAGCTTCCTATAGCTCATTTTCCCGAGCCTCCCATGGTTCGGCTTTCCCCGAGCTTCCATAGCTAGGCTCCCCCGAGCTTCTCATAGCTCGTCTTCCCCGAGCTTCCTATAGCTCGTTTTCCCCGAGCCTCCCATGGTTCAGCTTTCCCCGAGCTTCCATAGCTTGGCTTCCCCGAGCTTCCCATAGCTCGGCTTCCCCGAGCTTTCTGTAGCTCGTTTTCCCCAAGCCTCCCATGGTTCGGCTTCTCGAGCTTTCATAGCTCAGCTTCCCCGAGCTTCCCATAGCTCATCTTCCCCGGGCTTCCCATAGCTCGGCTTCCTCCGAGCTTCCCATAGCTCGGCTTCCTCCGAGCTTCCATAGTTCGGCTTCCCCGGGCTTTCCACAGCTCGTTTTCCTCGAACTACCTATAGCTCAACCTCTCCGAGCTCCCATAGCTCGGCTTCCCCCGAGCCTCCCCTGGCTCAGCTTCCTCCGAGCTTCCCATAGCTCGGCCTCCCTGAGCGATCCATGATTCGATACTCACCTCCGTGGAACCCGATGCGAGAGAGCCTAGACCTATCGTAACAGAATCTCAAACAGAGAATCATGTTGAAGAGTGGTCTATGACCTAATATAGCTACCTGGGACCCACGCATCTATCAGATCTCAGGTCATCAAGGAGCTCTCCTAGCCGTTAATCCCTTAACGAATAAGATACGGATCCCACCGGCCCTACAACGGCCTGATTCGATTCATCCCCGTATCCTAACAACCTTCGAACCTTCCAGAAGGCGCTCAATATCCAGGTGATTGCCTATAAATACGACACCCCCAGATTCTCTCAGGTATGACAGCCCCTGGCTCACTCTCTCTCCCACTCTCCCTCTCCTCCACTGCTCGTCGGCGCTCCCCTGGAGCTCCCGATCGGCCACCCCTGGAGAGACTCCCCGGAGAGATCCTCTCCTATTTTTTGTTGATCACCGATCCCCACTGACTTGAGCGTCGGAGGGTCTTCCGCGGAGGGCCACCCCCAATGCCTCTTGTGAGGACTTCTGTGCAGATCCGTCCAGAAGGAAGCCCAGATCAGGAGATCGATCGCGCCCGAGTCAGAGGACGGATCCCGGCGGCAACAATTCTACTCTTTAAGAATATGCGGCCATGTGCACCAGGTTTTGGGCGTGGCAGCTGTTTACACCTGCGCGATTGTGCATCAGGCGATTTTCTTGGAACTTTGTTTATTTCACCCTTTTTCTTTTGAGTTGGGCATTGTCTACACCGCCGGCTAGCCTTGGGCTTGATGTTGGCGGGTGGGGAATGGGAACCCGTCCAACGCATCAACCAAATTAGAAAAAACGTTCCGTTTTTCATCTCATTAAGGTTATAATTAATGGAACATAAACGGCAATATCCGATCGGATAAACGGATACCTAATAGATATCTATTTACTTATTTATATAAAAAAATAAAATTATTTTATTAAATTTATAATTTATTAAAAATTAAAAAAAATTAGGATAAGATAAAGACTAATCGAGAACAACCAAATGATGATATTGATACATATAAGAAATTCTTTGACTTTCTGGAATAGCGAAGAAAAGAACGAAGAGAACAAAAACAAAAGAAAATTATAAAATGAAGATTTCTAACACAATAATCGTATAAAAAAGAATACATTCAAATTTTAAAGCACAAAATAAAGAGATATCTTTCTTAAAAAATAAAAAAAGAGATGAAAAAGAAAAAGATTTTGGAGGGCGTTGATGGATTGATGGAGCTAGGTTCTTGTCTGGTTCAGAACTTCAAATCGAGCGTGAAAGAAAGGAAAGCAAAAGAAGAGATGGCTACGTTAAAAAAAAAAAAAAAAAGGATGAACAAGATTATAGATATTTTATTTATTTTTTTTAATTTATAATTTTTAATATATATATATATAATATTTAAATATATTATATTAAAGTTAACGGAACGGAAATGGGTACAAAGAATATCATTCCAAACTGTTTATCCATTTAGCTTTAATAAAAAAATTTACCATTCATTAAGTCGTTTAGATCAAAAGTTTTTAGATCTATTAAAAATGATAATAAACGGTTAAACGGAAAAAAAAAAAAAACGCCATCCTAACCTCAACGCACTTTTAAATGATTGGAAGAATTCATACCGTTTGATGTTTTGGAATGCGATGTGACACCATAGTTCTATGACCACCACAAAATAGCTGCGTCTTATTTGTTGTATTTGTCTTTGTTTTCCGAAATCCCAATCATAAATCTTACGTAGCATTCCCAAAATCCCAATCATAAATCTTAAATAGCATTCCCAAATCGTAGTGTCCGAGGAATGGAGCATGTGAGCCTCCACACGAAACACCTTAATTGAAAAACCTACTGCATTCCCAGGCGTTTCCCCCACCCCACCCCCTCTGCAAATCGACGGAAGCACCTTATTATTAATTATGCAAAGGCCCGCCCGCGAGCACGAGAAAACCAAGTAGGACCTCCATGTACGTTCAGAAAACCAAAGTACTCGAAGAAGAACGCATCTTTCGTCACCAAGTGATGAATGATATATATTTAATCAGAATTTTACAAGATTTCAAGATAAATATCCGCAAGAAGAAGATGGAATTTTACGTACGATTTTCTATTATTATTATTATTATTGTTGTGTATTCTTCCACCTTGAAACTAGGATACTGTGTCAACGAACAAAGGGCAAAGCTACCTCCACACGCTACGTAGAGATCAAATTACTTGACTGTAGTCCATTTGACGGTCCCACGGTTGCCTAACTACGAGTAGGGCCATGATCCAGTCGGTGCCGTGGCCCAGATACGACCAAACCATGATCTCAAATCAAAGGTAGGCCCACAAGTTCTACCAGCCAATCTGAACAATCCACCAGCCAGTATGAGTACGACACCAGTTCTACCAAATTGGTGAGTCGAACAGTTGGATCGCATGCGATCCTCATTCCCCGTGCTCTAGTCTCAAGGATATCAAAACATAAACATCCATCACACCATAAGTTTTGTCGCCCTACCACCGCCGCCGCCACCCACCGATTTTTCTCAGATCATACATATATGAACAAACTTTCGGTTGCCTTTATACCATAATTATATTATTATTTAATTAGTGAGAGAGACATATATTTTGCTGGGTCAAACAACAAAGCGCGACACGCCCGTCCCAAAAAAAGACAACAAAACGAGCATCAACAATAATAATAATAATAATAAAAAAGGCAACTACGGCAGACGAGGGCCCCTTCGGATCCTTAACGCGCAAGCAACCATCTCGTTATACCTTACCGGAAAACAACAGAAAAAACGTCCCCATATTATTTCTTTATAGAAAAAAGAAAGACAAACAAGAACATCAACCGTGCTCGACATATTTAGATAGTGTTTGACTTTTTAAAATTATTTCTGGATAAATATATAAAATAATATTTATTATTTCTGATTTTTTTTAAGAAATAAATTCAAAGGCAAGAATTATTTCAAACACTCTCTTACGGATTTCTATTTCGGGTAGCTAACCAGCCCTTGTCGGCGACTTAGTCCCTGGAAAAATCCACCACAGTACAGAGCAGCAAGAAGATAAAGAGAATTTAATTTTCAAGTAATATATGATGTATTAAAGCCTTGGTTTTCCGCAATACATAGCTAAGCTTCAGAGAAGCTTTTGCCTTACCCCATTAATTCCTAATCCTTCTCCAAAATATCACTTATTTCTCGGCTCAATCTTCGCCTTCCATTCCCTAAACTGAAGCAATTCCCAAATCCGACTGAGAATATTCCTAGCCTGCTAACGTAATTACCCAGATGCTGATCGTGGTTTACTTGCCACACAATACTACCGGCTGCCATCAGAATCGGCCGCCCAGCAAAGAGGTCGGCAGGGACGACGATTAGTACGTCCATTCCTGGGGTAGGCGTGTGTCATGGCTCGTCATGGCCGAGGAAGGGGAACGGAAGTGGTTTCGCTTCTGCTGGGGCACGGTGGTGCCGGCCTGGCCAACAAGAACATCTGAGACAAATAAAAAGAGATAACCGCTTTAATTAGCAAAGGATGTTCCTCTCATATCAAAACATACACACTGCT
The DNA here is from genome assembly GCA_900491605.1 of Calamus simplicifolius. NCBI lineage: Eukaryota > Viridiplantae > Streptophyta > Magnoliopsida > Arecales > Arecaceae > Calamus > Calamus simplicifolius. Next base: position 165,695 of record UESW01004041.1, read on the forward strand.
TAAAACGACACGTAATAATCATAAAATTAACAATTTCCAGTTTGTGGAGAAAAAAAATTCTTTGCCATGATCAAGAACAAAGCCACCTTGCTGGGCTCCTAATTCCTCCAGATTCAAGTTGAGAGCCTGAACCACTCTTGCCGGAAGAAGCACGGTCGAGCAAGCTTGATAAAAACCAAAACAGAGCGAAAAATGAGAATAAGAGCAACCGATTGTGTACCTCATCAAAAGAGTATCAAAACATCAAAAAGCATGCTACTCAAGGGCAGAGCCCTCAGCCAGAAAGATAAGAAAAGATTAAGACGCAACAACACCGAACAAAACTCATCAGATCCCGAATTCATCTCTCTCTCTCTCTCTCTTATCAACGATATTTAAACTGGGGTATTGCCTAGATCAACAATAGAATTTGTACCCTATCGATCGATCACCGAGTGCTAGTGCTATACCTGGCTTCTTGCGCGACTCCGTTGGAGAACCGACTCTCCGAGGCAAGAAAACACCTGTGCCGGTAGACTCCTTTCTAGCGCCGGCACCGGTCAGGAAAACCGCTCTCATCCCAGGACCAGGTAGCGGCTGCTGCGACTGCTGAAGAGGCGGCCACGCCGAAGACGGCAAGCCAAGCGGCCGACCGTAACGGGCCTCCTCACCATAAACACCACCGTCGCCCCTTCCTCTCCTCTGCCTCCCCCATGCTCCTCCAGAGAGTTGCTGCTTCGTTAACTGCTGTTGCTTCGGATGACAGAACTACGAGCGAATGCAAAAGATGATTAGATGAAGGAGGGCGTAGAACGGAGAACAACAAGAAAGGGAAAGCGACACACATACATACACACCTGCAACTGCCGCTGGGTGAGAGCTGGCGTGTGCTGATAACCGGTGCTGGTGGCCTTGGAAACGGCCGAAATCGCGGGAGAAGGCTTGCTCAAGCTCCCGCAGCCCTTATGGATATGATGATGGTTGCCGTTGTCGACGTGGAGCTTCCTCAACCGCATCACCTTCCCCATCGCCTCGTAGAGCAGATCCCAGGCGCGTCGTCCTTGTGCTGATCTAACGGAGTCGACGCCGGCGACCAGACCAACGACTGGCCGTTGGTGTTTCCCTTCCTGGAAACGGACCAGGGGCTTATGGTAGACACTGGTGACAGGCCATAACTTCCCGTGCCTATGTAGCAGATCCAGAAAGCCCCAAATCAGTTGATTGGAATGAATATTTAATTTCTGCTAGAACTCCATGCAAAACGTCTAAAAACAATATATAACATCAAATCGCTCAGAAAGGTTTGGGGAATATATCGATACCTTTGCGTTGTGGTCACCTGTGAGAACAGTCGAGTCGCTGGCATCGTCATCCTGAAGGAAGGAGCGGGCCATCTGTTGCGCTAGCCCGACCATGTAGTCCTCCTCCTCCTTCTCCTCCTCATCGCCCCCGGTCTCGGCGGTCGCACCATCCGCCGGAGAGTTCTGATTAGAGTCGAACGCGGGGCAAAGCTCAGAGAAGCAAGTCCCAGCAACCTCTGCTTCCGCTTCTCCGGTCTTGTCTGCTTCGAGGAAGAAATCGTCGCAGAGGAACTCGGACGGAAGGAAGAACTCGGCGTCCTCCATATCCATGGCCATATCGGGAACGAAACAAGCAAGGCAGTGGAAGTGGTTCGCTCGCTGGACTGGTTGGAGGTTGAGGAATAAAGACGCTAAAATAAGAGGGAAGGAGCAGGGTGGCCACAAATCTATACAGTTAAGCGGTTTTGCTGGCTGAAGAAGCAATAATAATAATAATAATAATAGCTCACATGCTAGCGGGGTTCTACTCCTCTGGTACCCCCACTCGCTAGGAGGCGCTTGGGCCCCTCCAAAACAAGGCAAGCAAGGAACGAAGAGGGATGCAAGAAGGCCGGAGGGTTGGTCTCTCTCCTCCCTTCTCTCCAGAGGCGGAGGAAAGAGGAGAGAGGGAGAGATGAGAAGTGCTTTTGAGAAGGAAGAAAAAGAGAATGTCGAGCGAGTCGAAGTGTCAACCTTTGGGCTCTCTTCTTAAAGGGAAGATGCGCGATTATCAAGAGCAATATAAAAAAAAGGAAAGAAAAATGAAGAAATTAACCTGTCCCCGTCTGGGTGCTGCTCTCTCTCTAGCGCATTGACTTACCGATCCTTACGTTGGTAACGGATGACCGGTACCTTCGGAAAACTAGCGAGGACAAGATTGTCATTTTATCCAGAACGGATGACCGGTACCTGCGGAAAACTAGCGAGGACAAGATTGTCATTTTATCCGGAGTGATTTGGCTTGGCTCGGAAAATTCTATTTGGCCCACATCTTTTGCTCGGAGCCCTTTTTTTTTTTTTTTTTTTTTTTTTTAAGTAGCCCAAAATTATTCAGCAGCCCTTCTAAATTTAAAAAAAATATCTAAATTATTTTTTTTCTCTTCACCCCTCTGGCTTCATATTTGACTGAGTCTTTATTCAATCAAGAGGGTCAAACAGTTTGGCCCAAGTATCTATTCGGTCCTCATTGGCCAAATAGATACTCTTTGTTGGGCTAATAAGGTCGAATAGAACTAATTTTATTCGGCTCAACATGTCGAACGCTGGGCCAAACAGAGAAATTCTTCTGTTCGATCCTATGTGGTCAAACATAATCTTTCTGTTTGGCCAATCAGGACCGAACATATTGACTCAGTTCGATCCTATGTAGTCGAACAGATTTGATTTGTTCACCATACGGGACCGAACAACTCACGAAACAAAAAAAAATATTTAAAAATGAAGATATAAACTAACCTTGCGACTGTAAAACCTTCTAAATTACTAGTTGCTTATCCATTACTCGATTATAGATTGAAATCTCTTCAATCAACCTTCAAATGGTTGGATCAAGAGTATTTTGATCCAAAGTAAGGGAGGAGGAGAAAAGGGCAGACACGAGGGGCTGTTTTGATTTGAGAGGTATTTTGATCTAAATATTTTAGAAATAAATATATTTTTTTAAAAGTAAGGGTGGGGGCTACTGAGGAAAAAGCACGGGCCAAATAGAAATTCCCGCTTGGCTCGCATCGTGAACACGACTTCTGGGAGACAAGAATAAAAAAAGAAAAAAAAAAAAAAAACGGCAAGTTTTTCTTTACCGATGGTCAGGGACAAGGAAAGCGCACACTAGGAACTTGAACGGTGGACTTTCCTACTGGTTGTTTAATGCATTTTGGCCTCAGCAGATGCTAGAGTCTCCCAGTAGGCAGTATCTTTTCTGGCGAGCGCCAACGAACGATCTGGAGTTAATGAAATACCAACACGAGAACATGACAAAAGAGTTGCTGCTCGATTTGTCTATTCTTCCTTCCGGTCCTTGACCTTCCCCTCTAACGTGTCATTCAAAGATTTGTTCAACTAACTATGAGAAAACATTTTGAAGAACAAATAAAAATAATAATAATATAATAAGTGTAGATACCGTGCACGGAAAAATTAGAATCCGGTTTCCCGGCGCGAGAAGGATGTTGAATCTCCAGATACCCCGTACGTTGCAGTCGCGTATCAACGGCGAAATGGAGACAGAACCGAGACCGAATTTACCAAATTACCCCTTAGGATTTCCTCTCGGAGTTCGGACGAAGAAAAAAAAAAAAAAGTTAAGGATGAAAGAAACCTAGAGCGAAAAAAAAAAAAAAGAGGAAGTAAAATTTATGTTGTTTGAATGGAGAAAAAAATTAAATTTTAAAAATTAGATTGGATAATAAATTGATTAAATATTTAAATTATAAATTAATCAATCCGATCAAATGAATCAATTTGATTAAATCAAATAATATTATAATTAATTTTAATTTAATAATATAAAAATATAAAATATTATATTAATTTAAATAAAAAATTAAAAAAGTCTAAAAATCGAATTGGATTGGTTCTAAATTCAGTCAGTTCAATGAATTTTTGATTTTTATTGGATCATATAAAAGTTAATTTAATAATAAAATCAGACCAGACTGATGATCGATTTGTTAGACCGATTGGATCGGTAGGTCTGATTTAATTTTTAAAACACTAAAAAACATTTGAAGAGAAAATAAATGAAAAAAAAATAATAAACCCTATCTAAAAGTTTTTCCTTTAAAATTGAAGAGTTTTCGAAAAAAAATTTAAGGATACTTTTTTTATTTTTTTATTTTGATATTGATTCTTTAAAGAAAAATATTAAGTCATTGATAAAAAATATGTAAGTTTTATAATAAAAATATTATATCATTATAATTTTTATTTTTTTTATTTTTCTTCATTCATTCAAACATTATATATATATATATATATATATATATATATATATATATATATATAAGAAAAATAAAAATAAAAAATAAAAATAAAAAAATATATATATATATAATAAAAATATATATATTATTTTTGTTTTCTACTTTTTCTTTCCATTCATCGGAACATTAAAGTCTATTTACTTTTGCCTTTCCTGGTGCGCTGGGCGCCGGCCTGGCCGTTTCGTTCCAACGTGGCGGCACCAGAGATGGCATCACGGCGCGGTGTGCTCACACAAGCAAAGCAAATAGGACATATCCAGTCAAAGCACGTATGTTTCTTTCCAAGGCATACCGGTCCGTCCTTGTCGCCGTCGGCCACATGGTAGATCCTGGACCGCTCGCACGCCCTCATTCTTCGAATTGAATCTGGCGGTGACGTGGCGGCCAAGGAGATCCTCGCGGATAAGCCACATCGCCACTCGCGATCGTGGTTCCGCCCTTGTTGAGATTTTCCGGACCCCGACTGAACCGTTTTTCCTACTGTTGCCCGTGACGCTGTAACGGCTACAGACAGCCCCGTTTCGCGGACGCTACTCTGGCAAATTAAATCCAGTTGGATTACAATCAAACGTCCATATTTATAAATTCTAAATAAACTATTCTTTCTTTAGTATTTATTTATCTAGTATCAAAACCCATTGATATTTGAAATAGATAAAAAATAAAAATATTTGTTATATTAATATATTCAAATATATAGAAAAAAAATTTAAACTAAGAATTCCCTTTATATTTAAACTAAACTATATATATATATATAAGAGAAATTATTAAATCTGAATTCATTCACCATCTTTATTCTTTCATTGAGTTATAAGTTTTAAAAATAAAAAATTAATTTTAAAATTTATATTAATCTAATAATTGAAGGAATAATTGGATTCTAAATTTGATTATACTTGAATGTAGACAAACCTAATGCACTGAATATAGACATATTTTATCTTTAAATCAGCATAAATTGTGATATATATATATATATATATATATATATATATATATATATATATATATATAATGTAAATGAGTAAATTTTAGTTCTTAAATTATGGAATAGTATAAATTTATTTTATCTATTTGATTCATGGATTACACTTTACTGGTTATTTTTAAATATTTCTAGTTATACAAATTATGATTTCTAATTTAGATATCCAAGTGTTGGCATTGATTTTAGAAACTATATATCCTCATCCGTTGAAAAAAATAAGTTTTATTTCATTTAAAATTATATTACGTGTCAACGCACGTGAGTCCAAGAAGCGGCCAGAAGCAAACTAATAGGCAACATGAGCGGAAAAAGGTTAGGCTAGAGATGAAAGGAGGGTATTTTTGAAGGCTGGCCATTCCTACAATTGAGTAGGCTATTTCAGTCTTCCATCTCAAAAAATAAAAAAAATAAAATAAAATAAAATATTTTAAAAAATAATTCAAAAAAAAAGAAAGAAAAAAAAAGAAAGGATATAAAATAAAAAAATAATAATAAAATGAAAAGCCAACAACTTCATTTGAGCTTGTACCCTGTCACACCCCAGACCCAATATCGGGCTAGGGTGACAACCCGCCGCGTGCCGGGCATGCAAGGCATTATCAAATTTTTCACACATAACATAATTATATATAATCAGGTCAAATACATCACTCAATACTAAAAGTTTTGGGTTACCAACCCTTACACACAACAATAATAAAGTTTGGGCATCAAGCCCTACACATAAGTAATACTGGGGTTACAACAAAATAATGGGTCTTGTTTTATTTAATAGGAGATCCATCACTCCAACAGTCCATCTTCAATCTCATGGCTTAAGATTTTTATGAGCTTACACTCAATAAGTAAGCCACGTTATACAGTCAAATCATAGCATAGCAATCAATAAGCACATAAATGATTTGCATGCTTAACCATTTCACAAATACTCAAACATGCAATGTAAGTAAACCCACTATTTATACTCTCAATGGTAACTGTAAATGTGACCCATGGCCCTGCAATATCTCAATATTGTACCAACAAGCATCCCCCTACTGAAAGGGTCCAGATACTAGGGTCACGCCATATCATAATCCACCAGAACACATACTCTATATGTGTGATGCCACCTCGAACCAAGCAGAACACATCCTCTAGATGTGTGATGCCACCTCATAGTAACTCAAAACACATCCTCTAGATGCGTGATGCCATCTCGAACCCAAGCAGAACACATCCTCTAGACGTGTGAATGGCATAAACAAGCAGAACACATCCTCTAGATGTGAAGGTGGCATAAACAAGCAGAACACATCCTCTAGACGTGTAGGTGGCATAAACAAACATAACACATCCTCTAGATGTGTGTGTGGTATGACATGATAAAGGAGAACCGCGGCGACACATAACAGTACCTCACATCATGCACAAACATATCAATAACATCTCTATTTGCATAAACAGTGGATTATACTTACTTAACAATTGCATGTAATATATCACATCAATGTAATAATAACTGCATCTCTCATGCATAGCATCCACATATGAAATCATAGCACATAAACAACCATGTATTCATAATATTCATCTACTTACAATTTAGCCAATAACAATTCTTCATGTCACAATTCACAATTTAAACATTCATATAATGAATAATTTATTAAATACTGATAACTGGCTTACTTACCTCAGTACGCAATCTAACAGGTATATATCAGCTAGTCAGATGTCTGAGCACCTACAGGATCATTTACACAATTAATTTATTAGAATACGAATATTAAAATGACCCTAAGAATTTCTACCCAGACTAGTTCATGGGCCCTACTTTGGGCTCGAATATCTCCCACTATACATACCCAATTGGGGAAGTAAAAATACCCCAAGAAATTAGAATTCACCCAGATTCTAGCCATATAAATATTTTGCTAATCCCGGTCCGTTACAGGGTCCAAAAACTAGCCCAAACTTTTAATTCTGCATGGCCCAAAAGCCCTGAACCGGCCGGCCCAGCCGGCCCGGTTCAACTCAAAACCACCCGATCCCCTATTTCACCGAACAGGGGACGGGGACCTAGCCGGCGGCCAGGGCCACCGCCGGCCAAATTGAGGGTGGCCCGGCCGCCGATGGCCGGGCCAGAGCCGGCCGCGGCCAATCTCTCTTTCTCTCCCTCAATTTCACTTATCTTCTCCCTCACATCCGCGTGGCACGTCCCTGTGCCGGCGGCACGGCCGGCCACCTTTGGCCGGCCGATGGAGGCGACAGATCGAAGCTCAGGCCCGGCGAGGTGGCGAGCACGCCGCCGGGCCCGAACCAACCGGCGGAAGTCCGCCACCGCGTGAGAGAAGGGCCGATTGGCCCTCTCTCTCTTCTCTCTCTCCACCACCACCCCGCCGGACACCTCCCCGGTGCCGGCGGGGTCGTCGGCCAAATCTCAGGCCCGGCGAGGCGGCGAGCACGCCGCCTGGCCTAAACCAAGGGATCGACCGACAACTCCCTCTCTCTGTCTCTCGTGTTCTCTCTGTCTCCCTCTCTGTCTCTCTCTCTCACGCTCTCTCTCTCTCTCTAGACCAGGGGATTACCTGATGGATGAAGTGCGCCAGCGTGAAGGAAGGAGTCCTCCTCCTTCCTATTTAATCACCTGTGCAGTGCCTCGGATCGGGGGTTTCCCAGAAGACTAAATGCTTCACTTGGAGCGAAGCGTCAGTCCGGGGAACCCAACAGACTGGAGCTTGGTTCATATGAACCAAGCCTGGTTCGTTTGAACCGGGTACTACATCCTCTCCTCCTTATAAAAAATTTGGCCTCGAAATTGGTATATACTATAAATCTCAAAAGTCAACAATCTAAGATAGATAAATTACCTTCAAATAATTGTGGATACTTCAATTTCATCTCTTCCTCCAGCTCCCAAGTAGCCTCCCTCTCAGAGTGATTATTCCACTGAACTTTGACATAAGGGATGGTACGCCGCCTCAGAATCGGATCCTTGCGGTCCACGATATGCACAGGATATTCCTCATATGATAAATCCTTCCTCAACTGAATAGGCTCATAACCTATAACATGACTGGGGTCTGAAACATATTTCCTCAGCATAGATACATGGAATACATTGTGAACACCAGATAAGATCGGAGGCAGTGCTAAGCTGAATGCAACCTCCCCAACTCTGCTCAAGATCTCAAAAGGTCCAGTATAGCGTGGACTAAGCTTTCCTCTAACCCCGAATCTCATCACATCCTTGGTTGGTGATACCCTTAAGAAAACATGGTCCCCAACCTGAAATTCTAACTCTCTCCTTCTGACGTCAGCATAACTCTTCTGCCTGCTCTAAGCTGTACGAAGACGCTCCCTGATCAAATGCACCTTGTCAATTATTTGCTGGATCAGCTCAGGGCCTAGCAATTTCCTTTCCCCTACGTCATCCCAACATAAAGGAGATCTGCACCTCCTACCATACAAAGCCTCAAATGGGGCCATCTGGATACTGGCTTGATAACTATTGTTATAAGCAAACTCCACCAAAGATAAGTGGTTATCCCAAGCCCCACCCAAGTCCATTACACAGGCACGCAACATATCTTCTAGAATCTGTATGGTCCTCTCTGACTGCCCGTCAGACTGGGGATGATAAGCCGTACTGAAGTTCAATTTGGTCCCCAAGGCTCTATGAAGATTCTTCCAAAACTGTGATACAAATCTGGTATCCCGGTCAGATACAATAGAGACAGGAACACTATGAAGTCTCACGATCTGCTCAATATACATGTTAGCTAATCTATCACTCGAGTCTCCAACTCTGAAAGGTAGAAAATGAGCTGACTTTGTCAGTCTATCCACAATAACCCAAACTGCATCATTACTCCTGGGAGTTTTGGGCAGACCAGTCTCAAAATCCATAGTAATCTTTTCCCATTTCCACTGAGGAATCATCAAAGATTGAAGAGGTCCCGCAGGTTTTTGATGCTCGGCCTTCACCCGCTGACATACTAAGCACTTGGCCACAAACTGAGCAATATCCCTCTTCATCCCTTTCCACCAAAAATTCTTCTTTAAGTCTCTATACATTTTAGTACCACCAGGATGCACAGTATAGGGAGAGTAGTGAGCCTCCCTCAAAATCTCGGCTTTCAACTCCTCATTGCTAGGCACACAAAGTCTGCCTTCAAATCTTAGGGATCCATCATCCATTACATGAAATCCACTCTGATCTCCTGACTGAACTGCAACTTTAATTCTTTGAAGATCTGGATCTTCCATCTGGGAAGACTTAATTCTGTCAACAAGAGTCGGCTGAAGAATAAGTGCAGCAACAAGTCCATCAGACTGCTGCACTCTCAGTCCAATCTCCCACCTCTCAAGGTCCTTCAGAATGTGAGGCTGTGAGGTAAGCATAGCAGCTAACTCAGAAGAGGTCTTCCTACTCAAAGCATCAGCCACAACATTAGCCTTCCCTGGATGATAATGTAGATTCAGATCATAATCCTTCAGAAGTTCCAACCACCTCCTCTGCCTCAAATTGAGCTCCTTCTGTGTGAAGATATACTTTAGACTCTTATGGTCTATGTACACATCACACGACACCCCATAGAGATAATGCCGCCAAATCTTCAAAGCAAAAACCACCGTAGCTAATTCCAGATCATGAGTAGGATAGTTCTGCTCATAAGGCTTCAGCAGTCTGGAAGTATAGTCTATCACCTTTCCATTCTGCATTAGAACACATCCCAATCCTTTCCGAGAGGCATCAGTATAAAGTGTGAAACCCTCAGATCCTGTCGGAAGAACAAGGATGGGAGCTGACACCAAACGCTGCTTTAACTCCTGAAAACTTACCTCATACTCCTCTGACCAGTCAAACTTCACTCGTTTCTGGGTTAAACGAGTTAGGGGTAGAGTGATGCGAGAGAAGTCTTCCATAAATTTTCGATAATACCCGGCTAGCCCCAAGAAGCTTCTGACTTCAGCCACATTGGAAGGTCGGCTCCAGCTAGTAATAGCTTCAATCTTCTTCGGGTCCATAGAAATGCCATCCGTAGAAATTACGTGACCCAAGAAAGCTACTTGGTCCAACCAAAATTCACACTTCTGCAGCTTGGCGTAAAGCTTCTTCTCCCGAAGAGTCTGAAGCACAATCCTCAAGTGATCCTCATGCTCCCTGAGACTCTTAGAATAGATCAAAATATCATCGATAAATACAACCACAAACTGATCCAAGTATGGCCTAAATATTCTGTTCATCAAATCCATGAACGCTGTCGGGGCATTGGTCAAACCAAACGGCATCACCAAAAACTCATAATGGCCATGTTGACCTAATTAATGATTTTGATGATTAACAAAACTATTTGAGTATAACAATTGAAGACTCTAATGATTTTGATTAAGTTTTTCAGATTATAAGTCGATTGAATGATCAAAATCAGGAGTTAAATCTTGTTCTGGATCGAATCTAATGTCTAGATAAGATTGCAGACATTAGAGTCGACTCCGAGAATCACAGAGCCGACTCCAGTATCTGGCACGGAAGTTAGAGTCGACTCCGAGACTGTTAGAGCCGACTCTCATAGAAGAAACAGAACGTTGATTTTTTTGGCCTCGACTTAGAGTCGACTCCGGGTCTGTTAGAGTCGACTCCAGAAAAGTTTTTGTCGATCCCAGAAAAGTCAGAGACGACTCCAGAATTAATGGATTAAAGTGTTTTGAGTTAGAGCCGACTCCAGAAAAGTTAGAGTCGACTCCAACCCACCTGGAACAAAAAATCAAATTGCCAGATCAGCTCTAACGGTAATATTTCTATTTTACTTTATTTCTAACGGATATATTTTGTTGCAAGGTACACTCCAACGGATAGTTTTCTTTCAAAAATGGCTTGAAAGAAATCTATAAAAAGGGAAGACTATCATTCAAAAAAAGAGAGAACAAGAACAGAAGAAAAGGAAAAACATAGAGGAAAAATGAAATAGAGAAATCCCAATCAAAAATCCAAAAAGAGAGAGCCTGAATCTCAAGAGAAAAACCTTCTAGCTCAAATCCACTCCACTCCAAAAAGCTCAAGAGGAATCCAAGGCATTCAAATCAAAGTTTTGGTGGATTTCCCAAATTGGAGAAAGAGGATCAGTTTCTTGCTTTTCAATCCTTCTCAACTGCTTCAACTGTGAAGAATCGGAGCTGAGGCTTGATTCAATCTAGCAAGGAGAAGAAGAAAAGAATAAAAGAAGAAAAGCTCAAAAGCCAACCAACTACAAATCAGGCTTTTCTAAACCTTGTTCATTTATTTGATTATTTGCTCATTGAGGAGCTGTGTATTTGAAAAACAATATTTCTTTTGTTTGTGTCTAGTTCAATCTGGGGGATTGAACTAGTGGAGGTAGTCTTACCTCGGTACAAGCTTGGTATAGCTTGTGTTAGGGTTTTTGTGCTGGTGAGCCCGGAAAACCGGCTGGGTTCGTTGTGATCCCAGGAAAATAACAAGTTTGAGTTGTGAGCTTGTAAAACAACTCGGCTGTAATCAAGGAAGATTATAGTGTGGACCCAAGTGAATCTTGGGAGTGGACGTAGGTGTTGGATACACCGAACCACTATAAAATCTTTGTGTTTGCCGTGTCTCCTTTATCTCTATCTCTATCTCTATCTTATTGATTGTATTTTGTTTTTGCATCTGCATTCACTTTCACTCACACTAAGCAAACAAATATTTCAAAAGGTTTAAATTTTTTAAAGAACCCAATTCACCCCCCCCTCTTGGGTTGTCATCTGGGCCAACAATTGGTATCAGAGCTAGTGCTCATTAGATTTTGATCACACGATCAAGAGCTAAAGATCCAAATGGCAGCTCAAGTTGGATCATTTGCTGAAGGTCATTCTACGAATAGACCTCCACTGTTTAATGGTTCAAATTATTCATATTGGAAAGCTAGAATGAGGATATTCATTCAAGCTTCTGACTATGAACTATGGGGTGTTATAATTAATGGACCTAGTACACCCACACATGTTATTGATGGCACTATTGTTCCTAAGCCCGAAAGGGACTGGAATGATAATGATAGGAAGATGGCACAGCTTAACGCTAAAGCCATGAATGTTTATATTGCTCTTTAGATGCAAATGAATTTAATAGAATCTCCACATGTAATTCCGCAAAGGAGATTTGGGATAGATTAGAGGTTACCCATGAGGGTACCAACCAAGTAAAAGAATCTAAAATTAATATTCTTGTTCATAAATATGAGTTGTTTAGCATGGAACAATCTGAAACCATTGCATGCATGTATACTAGATTTACAGATATTGTAAATGGTTTAAAAAGTCTTGGTAAGACATATACTAACTCAGAACTTGTTCGAAAAATTCTTAGGTCACTACCAAGATCATGGGAAGCCAAAATGACAGCAATCCAAGAAGCAAAGGACCTCAACACTCTGCCCTTAGAGGAGCTTCTAGGATCACTTATGACCCATGAGTTGACAATGAAGCAGCACGTAGAGGAGGACACAAAGAAGAAGAAAGTGATTGCCCTCAAAGCTGCAAAAGAAGAAGAGAGCAGCAGATGATGATGATGAAGAGACTGCTCTCTTAGCTAAAAAGTTTAAAAGATTCATGAGGAGAAAGAAACCCTTCCACAAGAAGAAATTTGGAGCAAAGTGGGAAGGAGAAAAGGATAAGAACAAGGACAAGGACAAAGAAAAAGAGAAAGACCCCTTGACTTGCTATGAGTGTAATAAACCGGGGCACTTTAGGAATGAATGTCCTAAATTAAAGAAAGCCTACAAAAAGAAAAAGAAGGCTTATGTGGCGACTTGGAGTGATAGCGAAGAATCTTCTTCCGAAGAAGAAGAACAAAAGGAAGTCGCAAATGTATGTTTTATGGCGGACGACAACGATGAGGTAAGTTCCGATAACCCTTGCGATGAGTTTGCATTTGATGAATTATTTGATGCTTTTAATGAACTTGTCGGCGATTTCAAGGTTTTGAAAAAGAAATACAAGCTTTTGAAAAATGAAAATTCAACTTTCATTAAAGAAAAGGAAGATCTTAATAATGAAGTTAAGAAACTTAAATCTGAAAATGAAATTTTGGTAAAAGAAAAAGAATTAATTTCCAATGAAAATGATAAACTAAGGAAAGAGGTTGAAAAATATAAGAACATAGTTGATAAGTTTACCTTAAGCTCAACTAAATTGAACATGTTATTAAATAGTCAAAAAGCAGTTTTTGACAAAGCCGGATTAGGGTATAACACTTTTAGAAAACAAAAATCACTGAAAAATATTTTTGTGCGTGCTGGCCAAAGTAATTTTACATGCTTTAAATGTAATCAAAAAGGACATAAATCTTATGAATGTAAAATTCTAAAACCTAATAAAAACTTAAATATTAAAGGAAAGAAAATATGGGTTCCAAAAGGAACAGTTTTTATTGCTACTAACCATGAAGGACCCAAGAAAGCTTGGGTACCTAAACATAAGACTTGATCATCTTTGCAGGAGTGTCTTGCGGCCAAAAGATCAAAGCGAAAGTGGTATCTTGATAGCGGCTGCTCAAGGCACATGACGGGTGACAAAGATCAATTCATCACCCTCGAAAGCAAAAGAGGAGGAGTAGTTACATTTGGGGATAATGGCAAAGGCCAAATCTTGGGGCTTGGTAACATTCAAATAACTCCCTCCACATATATTGAAAATGTCTTATATGTTGATGGTTTGAAACATAATTTAATTAGCATTAGTCAATTATGTGACAAAGGTTTTAAAGTATCATTTGAATCTTCTATATGCACAGTTGCTAATCCCATTGATAATAGCATTGTTTTTATTGGAAATAGAAATGGCAATGTATACTTGATTGACTTAGACAATTTGTCTACTAATAATCATTGCTTAGTTGCTAATAATGCTAATATGAATGAGATTGGTTGGTTGTGGCATCGAAGATTAGGTCACGCAAGCACACACCTGATTTCAAAACTAATTAGAATGGATTTAGTAAAAGGACTACCTAAAATAGATTTTGAAAATAACAAAATATGTGATGCATGTCAGTTTGGAAAACAAACGAGAAGTTCTTTTAAATCTAAAAATGTTGTTTCAACTTCTAGGCCATTAGAGCTACTTCACATGGACCTTTTTGGACCAACTAGAACCACAAGTCTAGGAGGAAAGAAATATGGTCTTGTGATAGTAGATGATTACTCTAGATTCACTTGGGTAATTTTTAGCTCACAAAGATGAGACTTTCTCGATATTCCTGAAATTCTTCAAGAAAGTAACAAATGAGAAAAACACTACCATAGTGTCTCTAAGAAGTGATCATGGAACTGAATTTGAAAATCACTTATTTGAAAGTTTTTGCAATGAAAATGGTATTAATCATAATTTTTCTGCACCAAGAACCCCTCAACAAAATGGAGTAGTTGAAAGGAAAAATAGAACTCTAGAAGACATGGCCCGTACCATGCTATGTGAAAGTAAACTCCCGAAATACTTTTGGGCGGAAGCTATTAACACAGCATGTTACATCCTAAATAGAGCATTAATAAGACCTATTTTAAAGAAAACACCTTATGAATTATGGCATGATAGAAAACCCAACATTAAATATTTTCATGCATTTGGTTGTAAATGTTTTATTCATAATAATGGTAAAAATAACTTAGGTAAATTTGATGCAAAATCTGATGAAGGAATATTCTTAGGTTATTCAACAACTAGTAAAGCATATAGAGTGTTCAATAAAGGAAGTTTAATTGTTGAAGAATCTATTCATGTAGTTTTTGATGAATCTTTAGCATCAAGTTCCAAAGGATTGATGATGAGGAAGATACAAACATTCTCGAAAACAATCTTGAAAAACTTAATATTGATGTATCTTCAGATCATGAACAAGAAGCTAAAGATAATGATTCGCCTAATGCTGATGTTATTAATACTAATCATAATGATGTAGATCTACCAAGAGATTGGAGATACGCTTATAGTCATCCCAAGGAATTGATTATAGGTGATCCATCTCAAGGAATAAGAACTAGATCATCTATGAGAAATATTAGTAATCACCTTGCATTTGTTTCTCAAATTGAACCTAAAACCATTGAAGAAGCTGAAAAAGATAATAATTGGATGTTAGCTATGCAAGAAGAATTAAACCAATTCACTAGAAATAATGTATGGACATTAGTGGAAAGACCTAAAGATCATTCTGTTATAGGATCAAAATGGGTTTTTAGAAATAAACTAGATGAAAATGGCATAGTAATTAGAAACAAAGCTAGATTAGTTGCAAAAGGATATAATCAAGAAGAAGGTATTGATTTTGATGAAACCTTTGCACCTGTAGCTAGATTAGAAGCCATTAGGCTATTACTTGCATTTGCATGTCACATGAACTTTAATTTATTTCAAATGGATGTCAAAAGTGCATTTTTAAATGGATTAATAAATGAAGAAGTATTTGTTGAACAACCACCGGGATTTGAAGATCATGAATTTCCAAATCACGTTTTTAAATTGCACAAAGCTTTATATGGTTTGAAACAAGCACCTAGAGCTTGGTATGATAGACTAAGTAAATTTTTGATTGAAAATGATTTTACAAGAGGAAATGTTGATAAAACATTGTTTTTGAAAAGAAAAGATAAAGATTTACTTGTAGTTCAAATTTATGTTGATGACATTGTATTTGGTGCTACTAACAATCTTCTATGTCAAGAGTTTGCTAAGTTAATGCAGGGAGAATTTGAAATGAGCATGATGGGAGAACTCAATTTCTTCCTTGGACTCCAAATCAAACAAAGCAAAGAGGGAATCTTTATCAACCAAACAAAGTACACAAGAGAAATTCTAAAGAAGTTTGGTATGGAATCAATCAAACCCCTCGGAACACCAATGAGTCCTTCATGCAAGCTGGACAAAGATGAAGAAG
The DNA here is from genome assembly GCA_900491605.1 of Calamus simplicifolius. Classification (NCBI taxonomy): domain Eukaryota; kingdom Viridiplantae; phylum Streptophyta; class Magnoliopsida; order Arecales; family Arecaceae; genus Calamus; species Calamus simplicifolius. The sequence continues at coordinate 181,901 of UESW01004041.1, forward strand.
GTAAGAAGGTTGATCAAAAATATTATCGAGGTATAATCGGATCCCTACTTTACTTAACTGCAAGTAGACCAGACATAATGTTTGCTGTTTGCTTATGTGCTAGATTTCAGTCTGAACCTAAAGAATCACATTTAATTGCTGTTAAAAGAATTCTTAGATACCTTAGTGGAACAAAAAATGTAGGTTTATGGTATTCTAGAGACTCAACATTAAATCTGATTGCTTATTCTGATTCTGATTATGCTGGATGTAAGTTAGATAGAAAAAGCACAAGTGGTGCATGCCAATTTTTAGGAAGTAACTTAATCTCATGGTTTAGCAAAAAGCAAAATTCGGTTGCATTATCTACTGCTGAAGCAGAATATGTTGCAGCTGGAAGTTGCTGTGCTCAAATCCTATGGATTAAGAGACAACTTGAAGACTATGGTATCACACTTGATAAGACACCTATAAGATGTGATAATACAAGTGCAATCAATCTAACTAAAAATCCAATTCAACACTCAAGAACAAAGCATATTGAAATTAGATATCACTTTATAAGAGAACATGTTGCCAATAATGAAATTTGTCTTGATTATGTGAATACTGAAGAACAACTGGCAGATATATTTACAAAACCCTTAAGTGAAGAGAGATTTTGTTATCTTAGAGGAGAATTAGGAGTTTGTGATCCTTTGGAATAATTTTCTGAAACTCTTAAGAACAACTATCTAGATTTCATCAATTTCTTGAAAAATCTCGATATTCAATAAGGAAATCTATCTAGATCTTGATTCATTGTTTCCCCAATTGCTAAGGAACATTTATCTAGAATTTGATGATTAATTTGAATAGTTTCAGATCCTTGAAACTTGATTTTTTATCTCTGAAACTGTTAGAGTCGACTCTAACAGTTTGTGGAGTCGACACCTTAGTTTTTGATGTTCTGTCTAAGCAATTAGAGCCGACTCGGCTTCTGTAGAGCCGACTCTAATTCGAGCGCTGACAGACTTTCTGGTTCGGAGCCGACACCCAGTTTTCGGGAGTCGACTCTAGGTCGAACTAGGTCAAAAATAAAAAGGCGGAGTCGACCCCAAATCATTTTATCCGTCTCCCAAAACCCTCCAAGGAGTTCCAAAGCCTTTCCAACCTCCCCAATCTTCTCAAAACCTTTGATTACACATTCCAATCTTCTCAATGGCACCCAAGAGGCGCGGTTTCGTCGGAGGAGCGTCCGTTCCCACGAGGCGACGCACGATTCGGAGGCAACCCTCGCCATCCTCCTCTTCGGCCACTCAAGAAGATTCCCCTCCTTCACCCTCTTCACCCAAAGTAGATCAACTAGCCGGTAAGACTATCACAACTGGAAGGAAGGTCAACTTTGATTTCTTTGAGTCGGAGGGCTTCTCAATAGGAAGATGTTTAAAAGAAATGGGGTGGGAAAAGATTTGTTCATTAGATATCCCCACTTATCCTGCCTAGTGAGAGAATTTTACAATGATTTGAGTAGAGGAGAAGGCGGTTTAGTCAGTATTGTAAGAGGAACTAGAGTTGTAATAACTGCTGAAATCCTTGGAAATCTGTTGGAAATGCCCACAATTGGTATTATGGAATATCAGCATGATGATAGAAGTGGTGCATTGTCAAGAATGTTAGGGAGGGATGTAACCGAGTTTGAGGAAATTCTTGCTAATCAATTAAATCTGGAGCTCAGGTTACTACACAACATATGTGGAAGAATTTTATTCCCCAAAATTGGTAGATTTGAGTACGTCTCGGAGCGAGACATTCTTTTGATGGATTGTATTATAACTGGAAGGCCAGTCAACCTAGCTGGCATGATGATTGGTTATATGGCAGAGGCTGCTACAAAGAAAAGATCTACACTGCCATATGGTATGGTTCTGACATTGATCTTTAGAAGCCAAGGTGTGCTAATTATGGATAATGAACCCCTAAGGAAATTAAGGCACACTGACTATTATAGTATTTCTACTATTCATCGGATGGGCTTCAAGAAGTTAAATGGTATCTGGATGAAAGGAGGACGAGAAGAAAGAGCTGAGAGAGATAGAACTGAAGAGGCCAGAGTAGAAGATATCCCTGGACCATCCACTGCGGGACCATCAGTCCCTGATCCATTTATTGCGGGACCATCTACAGCTGGACCTTCAGAAGCTGGACCGAGCACAGTTCCCTCTCCTCCACATCAGTCTGTTACTGCTTCTGGGAGATTCTCTGATGAGCAGATTGGTCAGTTGAGAGCCTTGCTTGCTGAATATGACAGTCAGAGATCTCATGAGATTAATCAATTAAAAGAAGACTTCAATCAGCTAAAAGAAGAACTTAACTCGAGACTTGACATGATTTCCTTTTCCATAAGCAATTCTGTTGAATCCTTTGGTGCTGAACTTCACAAAATCTTTGAAAGGATGGAAGGCATTGCTGATGGCTCGGGATCTTATGTTCATGCAACTGGTCAACTGAAGAAGGACATTGACCTTGCAGTCTCACAGATTGAAGCTTGTCTTGAAAATTTTAAGAAATCTCAAAAAGATGATGTAATGGAAATCATAGGTCACTTGAAGAAAATTGTATTCAAACATATCTGACTTTTGATTTTGATAGTTTGTATTTAGGAATTTTGAGTATCTAATGTATCTCACTTTGGAATGTACTTGAATCAACTTATGTAATGTTTCTTACTTATGTAATGCAATTACACATTTTCAAATCTGTCTATGATTGACTGCTTGAATCCCTATGTCTTATTGAACCAACAATTTTTCTCTAATAACTTTCTTTATCTAATACTCTCCTTATTGCTGATAACAAAAAAGGGGGAGAGATGGTTGAATATGCAAAAAAAAAAGACTATGAGAGATGGTTGAATATTTAATTTTGAGAGATGGTTGAATATGCAAAAAGAAAGAAAGAAAGGGGGAGAAATGATTGTTTATGCAAAAAGAAAGAGACTTGAAATTTTAATCAGTTCAATTAAAATTTGATTTTTATATATAGGGGGAGCTATTCAATGCAGGGGGAGCTTAACAACAAGCTTAATTGCAATTTTCTGTACATTTAGTTTAAATGTTCATAATTGATGGCTTATATAGAACTCATGCATAATTTTAAAAGTTCACTTTGAATATTGGCATCAAATCCTTCATTAAAAATGTTTTAAGCTTTAAAATGACTATAATCTTTAGTTCGAATGAATTTTTGAATGCATATACTCAAAGTTTTTGTTATCATCAAAAAGGGGGAGATTGTTGACCCAATTGATGATTTTGATGATTAACAAAACTATTTGAGTATAACAATTGAAGGCTCTAATGATTTTGATTAAGTTTTTCAGATTATAAGTCGATTGAATGATCAAAATCAGGAGTTAAATCTTGTTCTGGATCGAATCTAATGTCTAGGTAAGATTGCAGACATTAGAGTCGACTCCGAGAATCACAGAGCCGACTCCAGTATCTGGCACGGAAGTTAGAGTCGACTCCGAGACTGTTAGAGCCGACTCTCACAGAAAAACAGAACGTTGATTTTTCTGGCCCCGACTTAGAGTCGACTCCGGGTCTGTTAGAGTCGACTCCAGAAAAGTTTCTTGTCGACCCCAGAAAAGTCAGAGACGACTCCAGAATTAACGGATTAAAGTGTTTCGAGTTAGAGCCGACTCCAGAAAAGTTAGAGTCGACTCCAACCCACCTGGAACGAAAAATCAAATTGCCAGATCAGCTCTAACGGTAATATTTCTATTTTACTTTATTTCTAACGGATATATTTTGTTGCAAGGTACACTCCAACGGATAGTTTTCTTCCAAAAATGGTTTGAAAGAAATCTATAAAAAGGGAAGACTATCATTCAAAAAAAAAGAACAAAAAGAAAAAAAGAGAAAAACGGAAATAGAGAAATCCCAATTCAAAAATCCGAAAAAGAGAGAGCCTGAATCTCAAGAGAAAAACCTTCTAGCTCAAATCCACTCCACTCCAAAAAGCTCAAGAGGAATCCAAGGCATTCAAATCAAAGTTTTGGTGGATTTCCCAAATTGGAGAAAGAGGATCAGTTTCTTGCTTTTCAATCCTTCTCAACTGCTTCAACTGTGAAGAATCGGAGCTGAGGCTTGATTCAATCTAGCAAGGAGAAGAAGAAAAGAAGAAGAAAAGCTCAAAAGCCAACCAACTACAAATCAGGCTTTTCTAAACCTTGTTCATTTATTTGATTATTTGCTCATTGAGGAGCTGTGTACTTGAAAAACAATATTTCTTTTGTTTGTGTCTAGTTCAATCTGGGGGATTGAACTAGTGGAGGTAGTCTTACCTCGGTACAAGCTTGGTATAGCTTGTGTTAGGGTTTTTGTGCTGGTGAGCCCGGAAAACCGGCTGGGTTCGTTGTGATCCCGGGAAAACAACAAGTTTGAGTTGTGAGCTTGTAAAACAACTCGGCTGTAATCAAGGAAGATTATAGTGTGGACCCAAGTGAATCTTGGGAGTGGACGTAGGTGTTGGATACACCGAACCACTATAAAATCTTTGTGTTTGCCGTGTCTCCTTTATCTCTATCTCTATCTCTATCTTATTGATTGTATTTATTTTTGCATCTGCATTCACTTTCACTCACACTAAGCAAACAAATATTTAAAAGGTTTAAATTTTTTAAAGAACCCAATTCACCCCCCCCCCCCCCCCCTCTTGGGTTGTCATCTGGGCCAACAGGCCATATCTAGATCTGAAAGCTGTCTTAGGCACATCCCCATCCTTGACTTTAAGCTGATGATAACCTGACCTGAGATCAATCTTAGAGAATACCCGGGCTCCTTGAAGTTGGTCAAACAAATCATCAATCCTCAGCAAAGGGTACTTATTTCGCACTGTCACCTTGTTGATTTCCCGATAATCAATGCATAGCCGAGACTGTCATCCTTCTTCTTGACAAATAGAACTGGAGCACCCCAAGGAGAAGCACTAGGCCTGATAAATCCCCGATCTAGTAGTTCCTGCAATTGGTCCTTCAACTCTTTTAGCTCAGCTGGGGCCATACGATAAGGGGCCTTGGATATAGGTCCAGTTTCAGGAATCAAATCAATGGAGAACTCAACCTCCCAGTCAGGGGGTAACTCTGATAGTTCATCCGGAAAGACATCAGGGAATTCTCTAACTATAGGAATATCCTCCAACTTGGCCTCTTTCTTTTGAAGATCATTAATAACAGCAAGAAATCCTTGGCCACCACTCCTCAGATACTTTTCAACCTGTAGTGCCGAAACAAACACTGAGGTTAGAAGTTTCTGGCCACCAGTAAAACTAAATTCGGGCTGACAAGGAATTTTGAAGTTGACGATCTTCCTGAAACAGTCTACAGAAGCATGATAGAAAGCTAACCAATCCATGCCAAGGATAACATCAACGAATTTCAGTGGAAGGACAATAAGATTGGCATTCAGTTTCCTATCCTCAATGATAATCAAGAAGGATTTGCATACAGTATCAACTTTCATAATATCACCATTTGGAAAGGCAATGTGTAACTCATGGTCTAGAGGTTCAGGTGTCAACGATGCATTCTTGCCAAGGTAGATGTCAGATATAAATGAATGCGTGGCACCCGGATGAATTAGAGTCTGAGCATAATCATTGCCTATCTTAATCATTCCTGGACGTAAATGAAATTTCATTTTAACAATAAGAATATAATGTCTAACTAATTATTAATGCATTGCACAGGATAAGAATGTAATGCTAGATGTGAAATATTGATATACCTGTCACCGCAGAATTAGAAGCGGCAGCATCCTACTGAGTGAGAGCGAAGACCCTTCCCTGAGTCCTCGGTGGCTGCTGCTGCTGATTCGCCCCTTGACTGGAAGATGGCTGCTGGTTCTGTCGAAGGGGACATGTGGCTATCTTATGGCCAGTCTTTCCACAGGAGAAACAGGCACCAGACACTCCATGGCAAGGTCTCCCCAGGTGGAAATTCCCACAGCGATAGCAGCGAGCCTCTCTATTTGGTTGTCCTCCTGGGGCCTGGGGTGCACCTCTCTTCTTGGCATGAGCTGGGGGCTGGCTAGAATTATGCCCTTTCCTCTTCTTCTGCTGCTCCCAATCTCTCTGAACCATATTCATATCTCTCTCAATTACTAAGGCCTTATTTACCATGACACTGTAAGTGTGAAGCTCAAATGCGTTGACCACCTGCATCAGTCTGGGTCGAAGTCCCTCCGTGAATCGGGTGATCTTGGCCATTTCGTTAGATACTATACTTGGAGCAAAACGGGCCAACCTGGTGAATTCAGCTTCATATTGGGCCACCGAAAGATTCCTTTGCTCCAACTTAAGAAATTCTGATTCCATCCGCCTCTGCATGCTCCTGGAAAAATACTTGTCGAAGAATGCCTCCTTAAACTGTTCCCAAGAAATAGTCTGACCACCCCGACGCTGTTCCTCTACTAACCACCAGTCATAAGCCTCCCCTTGGAGAAGATAAGTAGCAAATCTGATCCTCTCCATCTCCTGACTACCATGGGCCATAAAAGCCTTCTCCATATCACGCACCCATCTCTCAGCATCAATAGGGTTGCTTGAACCAGAGAAAGGAGCAGGAGAAAACTTCTTGAAATCTGCAAAGCTGCGGCCGTTCCCCACCCAGGATTGAGATAAAGCAGACTGGGTCGGCGGTGCTGAATGAGTGGGTAAGGTTGGCTGCAGCTGTGGAACAGGAAGGGTAGGCTGAGTCGGAGCAGAAGGGGGTGCAGACTGAGCGGTCAAAGCCTGCTGGATCTGATGCTGCATGTCCCGCATAGATTGCGCCATACCCGAGAGATTGAAGCATCTCGGACTGGAATCGCTGGTGATCAGTTCCTATTGGGTTGGTAGGGGCCATACTTCCAGTAGTTCCTTGACCCACCGGCTGATCAGCATTACCGGCCAGAGAGTCTTCCTCATACAGTTGGCTCCTAGTACGACGAGCCATAACTATTTCCTGTTAAATTAGATGTGGTTAATATCATCATAAACTAATGTGTCAGGTGTCTCTAAGTATAATGTTATCAAAATATGTTCTCTACGTGTTATCATGTCAATATGTCTGTGTCCCTAGGGTCATAACCTAAGCTCTGATACCACTAAAACTGTCACGCCCCAGACCCAATATCGGGCTAGGGTGACAACCCGCCGCGTGCCGGGTACGCAAGGCGTTATCAAATTTTTCACACATAACACAATTATATATATAATCAGGTCAAATACATCACTCAATACTAAAAGTTTTGGGTTACCAACCCTTACACACAACAATAATAAAGTTTGGGCATCAAGCCCTATACATAAGTAATACTGGGGTTACAACAAAATAATGGGTCTTGTTTCATTTAATAGGAGATCCATCACCCCAACATTCCATCTTCAATCTCGTGGCTCTGACAAAAACATTGTAAGATTTTTATGAGCTTACACTCAATAAGTAAGCCACGTTATACAGTCAAATCATAGCATAGCAATCAATAAGCACATAAATGATTTGCATGCTTAACCATTTCACAAATACTCAAACATGCAATGTAAGTAAACCCACTGTTTATACTCTCAATGGTAACTGTAAATGTGACCCATGGCCCTGCAATATCTCAATATTGTACCAACAAGCATCCCCCTACTGAAAGGGTCCAGATACTAGGGTCACGCCATATCATAATCCACCAGAACACATACTCTATATGTGTGATGCCACCTCAAACCAAGCAGAACACATCCTCTAGATGTGTGATGCCACCTCATAGTAACTCAGAACACATCCTCTAGATGCGTGATGCCATCTCGAACCCAAGCAGAACACATCCTCTAGACGTGTGAATGGCATAAACAAGCAGAACACATCCTCTAGATGTGTAGGTGGCATAAACAAGCAGAACACATCCTCTAGACGTGTAGGTGGCATAAACAAACAGAACACATCCTCTAGATGTGTGTGTGGTATGACATGATAAAGGAGAACCGCGGCGACACATAACAGTACCTCACATCATGCACAAACATATCAATAACATCTCTATTTTCATAAACAGTGAATTATACTTACTCAACAATTGCATGTAATATATCACATCAATGTAATAATAACTGCATCTCTCATGCATAGCATCCACATATGAAATCATAGCACATAAACAACCATGTATTCATAATATTCATCTACTTACAATTTAGCCAATAACAATTCTTCATGTCACAATTCACAATTTAAACATTCATATAATGAATAATTTATTAAATACTGATAACTGGCTTACTTACCTCAGTACGCAATCCAACAGGTATATATCAGCTAGTCAGATGTCTGAGCACCTACAGGATCATTTACACAATTAATTTATTAGAATACGAATATTAAAATGACCCTTAGAATTTCTACCCAGACTAGTTCACGGGCCCTACTTTGGGCTCGAATATCTCCCACTATACATACCCAATTGGGGAAGTAAAAATACCCCAAGAAACTAGAATTCACCCAGATTCTAGCCATATAAATATTTTACTAATCTCAGTCCGTTACAGGACCCAAAAATCAGTCCAAACTTTTAATGCTGCACGGCCCAAAAGCCCTGAACCGGCCGGCCCAGCCGGCCCGGTTCAACACAAAGCCACCCGATCCCCTGTTTCACCGAACAGGGGACGGGGACCTAGCCGGCGGCCAGGGCCGCCGCCGGCCAAATTGAGGGTGGCCCGGCCGCCGGTGGCCGGGCCAGAGCCGGCCGCCGCGGCCGGCCACCAATCTCTCTTTCTCTCCCTCAATTTCACTCATCTTCTCCCTCACATCCGCGCGGCACGTCCCTGTGCCGGTGGCATGGCCGGCCACCATGGCCGGCCGGACCTCCACCGGATGCACGCCCGGCGCCGGTGGAGGCGATAGGTCGAAGCTCAGGCCCGACGAGGCGGCGAGCACGCCGCCAGGCCCGAACCAACCGGGTTCGGCTTTCGCCACCGCGTGAGAGAAGGGCCGATTGGCCCTCTCTCTCTTCTCTCTCTCCACCACCACCCCGCCGGACACCTCCCCCGGTGCCGGCGGGGTCGCCGGCCAAATCTCAGGCCCAGCGAGGCGGCGAGCACGCCGCCGGGCCTGAACCAAGGGATCGACGGCAACTCCCTCTCTCTATCTCTCGCGTTCTCTCTGTCTCCCTCTCTGTCTCTCTCTCTCACGCTCTCTCTCTCTCTCTCTCTCTGGACCAGGGGATTACCCGATGGATGAAGTGCGCCAGCATGAAGGAAGGAGTCCTCCTCCTTCCTATTTAATCACCTGTGCAGCGCCTTGGATCGGGGGTTTCCCAGAAGACTAAACGCTTCACCTGGAGCGAAGCATCAGTCCGGGGAACCCAACAGACTGGAGCTTGGTTCATCTGAACCAAGCCTGGTTCATCTGAACCAAGCCTGGTTCGTTTGAACCTGGTACTACATACCCTAAAAAGGTTATTCTATCCTAGAGGCGATGAGTTTGATAGATGAATGCTTTATTAAAATGAAGTATGGTACCAACTGCATCTTATTTCCTAAACATACCTTGATGTTTTTTGATGTGGCTGATGAAGCCACATGGTTAATCATGGCAAAATTGACTAAGAGGGATCAACACGTCGGCCCCGGCTTCTCCAGTCATGCCGAAGCTGCCCCGACTTCTCTAAGTCAGCCCCGCATCTGCGCCGGCTCCTCCGTTTCGGCCCCGGCAAGCTCACTGCTGCCCCGACTTCTCCAGTCATGCCGAGACGACCACGGCTTCCCCAAGTCGGCCCCGCGTCGGCCTCGGCTCCTCCACATCAGGCCCCGACATTCCTCGTTGGCCCCGGTCTCTCCAGTCATGCCGAGGCAGCCCTAACTTCTTCAAGTCGGCCCCGCATCTACCCCGGCTCCTCCGTTTCGACCTCGGCAGCCCGCTACAGCCCTGGCTTCTCCAGTAATGCCGAGGCGGCCCCGACATCTTCAAGTTGGCCCCGCGTCTGCCCTGGCTCCTCCGCGTCGGCCCCGGCGACCCTCGTCGGCCCCGCCCTCTCCAGCTAGGCTGAAGCGGCCCCGACTTCTTCAAGTCAGACCTACGTCCGCCCTGACTCCTCCGTGTTGGCCCGGCGCCCCTCTCAGTAGGCCAAGGCAGCTCCGACTTCTTCAAGTTGGCCCCACCTCGGTCCCGCTTCTCCAAGATGGTCCCGGTCGTTCAGCCCGCCAACTCTCTGACCCACGCGGCCTGACATAGTCAGGCCCACCTACTGCTCGGCCTTACCACCGATGGGACCAGGCCCACCTACCGACTAGTCCCGTCGACTGATGGGACTTGGCCCACCAACCGCCGGTTCCCCCTCTTCGATGGGAAAAGACCTACTAACCAGCCCAAATTCACGTAATTTCCATGTGTTCCGCAGACATCTCTTCCTCATGGAACTTCACGTGGCTAATCCCCACATAAGTATCAACTGCCTATAAAAGGATAAGTCCACTCGAGACCCAGGTATGTCAACACAAGTGCTCACTTATACTTCCACCCCAAAAGGACTCCAACTCTCGGAGCTCTTTCTACCCCTAGAGAGCTCTCTCGAGCTTCCCTTCAGCTGTGACCTTGGTTGCTAACTTGGGCGTCGGAGGGTCCCTACCGAAACTCCCTTCGGTCTTGGGACTTCTTGCAGGTCATCCCGCTTCGTGTGGATCCCTCAGCAAGCCAGCTCAACTTCCCTGCGCTCAAGACCGATGATCTGGCGTCATCAGATTGGCGCGTAGGAAGAGGGAAGGAAGGAAGGAAGACGAACACTACAACATTCGCTCAAGAGCGTTCCTCCCTCTGTCCACTAAGCAATGGCGATAACGCAGGCTCAAGATGCTTCCACCAGCTACCCTGGGGAGCATCCTCCACTAGCTAGGCAACAGGAAGCCAATCTTCCTACCGCTGATCCTCCCATCGTCTGCCCACCACTAGACACGACTGCCCCAGCTGATTAGCTGGCGGCCCTTACCCAAAAAGTTCAAGCCCTCATTGCCATGGTCCATGGGCTCTAGGAGCAACAATCCATGGCTACCCAACACCAGACTTCTCCCTTGCCCGCTAGCCAACAGTCTGCGAGGGGAGGCTCTCCCCGGCGAGAGGCCAGCCATCATCAGGCCTCTCCCAGAAGATCTCGTCGTGAGCCCCTCAAAAGGCCGCGATCTTCCGACCATGATCCAAGCAAGTTCTCCCCAAAGCCTCGGCGCTAGGAAGAGCCAAGGCGGAGGTCTTACCTCCCATATTCTTCTCCATCTTCTTCCTCATCCTCTGAGCCGTCCAAGAGGGGCCCCGGTAATCAGTCGCCAGGTGGAGGAGCGCCTGGACGAGTACCACCAATGGCTGGACGAGCTCGCTAGAAAAATCAACAACCAGCCGAAGGAGGAGTATGACACTCGTCCTCCCTATACCCGCCGGATATTGGAGGAGCCCATACCCTCCAGATTTCGATTCCCTCAGCTAGATCCGTATGATGGTACGATGGATTCCCTCGACCACCTCAAGAGTTATAAGGCCTTGATGCAAGTCCAGGGGGCTACAGACGCCCTCTTGTGCAAGGCTTTCCCCGCCACCCTTTGGAAAGCCGCTCGTGCCTGGCACTCCCGTCTATCCCCTCACATCATCGATTCCTTCCGAGAGTTGGAAAGGACATTTTTGGTGCATTTCGATGCCTGCCGAAGGATCCTAAGGGTTGCTGACATCCTCTTCTCCGTGCGCCAGAAGGAAGGAGAGTCGCTTCGGGACTTCGTGGCCTGATTCAAGACCGCCGCCCTTGAAGTCTACCACCTAGACAACGCAGTGGCGACGTTGGCATTGAAGCGTGGACTCCTTTTGTCCTGCTTCACTTTCTTCCTAGACAAGAAGCCCCCCGGCTCCTACTATGATCTTCTCCTCCGAGCCCAAAAGTACATTCACACGGATGAGGCTGACCTCACCCGCCGGGAGTCCGTGAGAGGGTCCAACCGAAATCCTGCTCATCCCAAGCCAAGCAGATCCTCTCGCCCGCGGCGGCCCGAGCCGCCCCGCCGATCAGACAACAAGCGTCGGAGCCTCACCCCTCTAGAAAGTGAACTCACGCCTCTCCTCGTCCCTCGCTCTCATATTCTTATGGAGATCGAGGGTGAACCTTACCTCCAACGACCTCCTCCCATGAAAAAGGGCCTTCCACATGACAAAAGCCGTTATTGCCATTTCCACCAGGACTACGGCCGTGACACCGACAGCTGCTACAGCTTGAAGCGCGCCATCGAGGAGCTCATCCAGTGGGGCTGCCTTGGAAAGTATGTCCAGAAGATGCCCCCACCAGTTCCAGCTCTCATGGGGCCCCCATCTGCTCAAGCTGCCATCGACAACACCCCCATAGAGCGGACAGTTGGAATGGTGTCCTCAAGGGCAGCTTCTTCATCTAAGCGGCCAAGGGTGGAGGAAGTGCCATATAATGTAGTTCTCGGGGGGAGGGGGGGGGGTCTGCAATTGTAGAAAATATAAACAAAGAAGGTGTCGTCATCTCAATGATGATCGCCAAGCACCCTATAAAAAGGATCTAGTTAATAGTGGCAGCTCAACTGACATCCTTATGATGCATTTGTTAGGATGGGCTTGTCTGTTGATTCTCTTCAGCCCGTGGCTGCTCCCTTAGTCAGGTTCATAGGAGATTCGGTGAGGGTAGAAGGCGAAATCTCCTTACCCATGACGGTCGGAACGCCGCCATGCCAAAGCACAGTCATCATGAAATTTTTGGTCACGCGAGTCCCCCTGGCATACAATGCCATCCTCGAACGACTGGGCCTCAATCTTTTAGACGCAGTCATCTCCACCCGGCAGTTGCTTGTGCAGTTCCCCACCAGCAACGGGATCAGTGAAATGCGGGGTAAGGTCAGCTCGGTCCTGCCTTGCTACCATGTAGCATCGAGTCCTCAGAAGGCCGAGCCGGCCTTGGAAGCATCTGACCCCAGGGAGTCTAGCAAAGGAGGAGAGCCAGCCGAGCGGCTCTTAACTTTTCCCCTAGGGGACGACCCGATGAGGACTGTTCATATCGGCGGACTCCTCCCTCCAAAGGACCACGACCGTCTCCTAATTTTCCTGTGGGCCAACTCGGACGTATTTGCCTGGTCGGCATCCGACATGCCCGGTATCCCTCCAGAGGCAATCACCCACAAGCTCAACATCGATCCAAAGTACCGTCCGGTTCGCCAAAGGAAGAGGAGCTTTGCTTTCGAGCGGCAAAAATCCATCGACGAGAAGGTCAACAAATTGCTTGGTGCCGGTCATATCCGGGAAGCACATTACCCCAGCTGGCTGGCTAACATAGTCATGGTCCGAAAAGCAAATGGGAGCTGAAGGATTTGCATCGATTTCACTGACCTCAACAAGGCATGTCCGAAGGACAGTTTTCCTCTGCCATGGATCGACCAACTGATGGATTCCACCTCCGGCCATGAGCTTCTCAGCTTCATGGATGCTTTCTCTGGGTACAACTAGATAAAGATGGACCCAAGCGATGAGGAGCATACCTCCTTCGTGACGGAAAAAGATATTTATTGCTACAAAGTAATGCCCTTTGGCCTCAAGAACGTGGGGGTGACCTATCAAAGGCTGATGAACAAAGTCTTCCAAGATCAACTAGGCCGGAACATGGAAGTCTATGTGGATGACATGCTGACAAAGAGCACCCGTGCCTTCGACCATGTTTCCGACCTGGAAGAAACCTTCAACAACCTCCGCTGCTTTTAAGTCAAACTGAACCCAAAGAAGGGTGCCTTCGGCGTCATAGCAGGCAAGTTCTTAGGCTTTATGGTGACCCTATGGGGAATCGAGGCGAATCCAGAGAAAATCAGCACCATCCTCGACATGAGTCGGCCGACCAGCAAGAAGGAAGTGCAGCAACTCATAGGGAGGGTGGTAGCCCTAAGTCGTTTTCTCTCCAAATCAGCCAAGAGGTGCTTGCCCTTCTTCAAAGCCCTACAGAAGGTCAATAGTTTCGAGTGGATGGATGACTGTCAGAAGGCCTTTGATGGGTTGAAGGCGTTCCTCGCCGCTCCTATCAAAGCCAAAGGATGGAGAGAATCTATTTCTCTATCTCACCGCCTCTCCAACAGTCGTCAGTTCTGTTTTGGTGCATCTTGATGCCGACGGGACCCAGAAGCCTGTCTACTATGTAAGAAAAGTGCTTCACGATGCGGAAGCCAGGTACTCCAAGACAAAAAAGATCATTTTTGCCTTGATCATCTCCACCCATATTTTCAAGCTCACCCTATCGTGGTGCTCACGGACCAGCCTCTTCGAGCCATTCTGGCTTGCTCGGACACCTCAGGCCGACTTGCAAAATGGGCCATTAAACTGGAAGAATTTGACCTCTCTTTTCAAGCAAGACTGGCTCTAAAATCCCAAGTCCTAGCCGACTTCCTGATCGAATGCACATGGGTGGAGGAGTCGGCCGAGGAGGTTCCCATGCGGCAGCCTGATGCCGAGCCAGGTGACGACGGGGAGTCCTGGATCCTCCATGTGGATGGTGCCTCGAACTCTCAGGGAAGCGGTGCCGGCCTCATCTTTGCAGGCCCAGATGGAGAGAAGGTGGAGTGTGCCCTTTGGTTTTTATTCGAAGCCACGAACAATCAGGCCAAGTACGAATCCCTGTTGGCAGGGCTGAGGCTTGCCCAAGAGTTTGGAATAAAGTGGCTCAGAGCCTTCACTGATTCGCAACTCATCTCCAAACAAATCAATGGAGAGTATGAGGCGCGTGACCCCACAATGACCCAGTACCTGGGCAAGGTTCAACTCTTAGTCTCTCCACTAACCTATTTTAGCATTAGCAACATCCCTCAGAGCGAGAATGCCAAGGCCGACACCCTCTCCCGTTTGGCCACCTCCATCGACGACATCACAAGGGACGCTTACATTGAGCACCTAGAGAGGCCCAGCATAGAAGACAAAGAGGAGGTCCTACCGCTCACACAAGAGCTGACTTGGATGGATGCCTACATCCGCTACCTTATGGACGACACCCTCCCCACTGACCGCAACGAAGTTAGGTTGCTCAAATGGAGAGCTTTCAAGTTCACCCTCCTAGATGGACGGCTATACAGAAGATCGTTTTCCTACCCCTTGCTCAAATGCGTAGGACCTACCGACGCCAACTACGTCCTCAGAGAAATCCATGAAGGCATCTGCGAAAATCACTTGGGGGCAGGTCTTTAGCTTAAAAGGCCCTCCGTCAAGGATACTTCTGGCTCACTATGAGGGAGGATGCTGCCAAGCTAGTCCAGAAGTGTGATGGCTACCAGCGCCACTCGTATATTCAGCGTCAGCCATCCATCCCCTTGAGCCCACTCTCGGCCCCGTGGCCCTTCGCCCAGTGGGGCATGGATATCCTTGGACCATTCTCCCCGGCTTCAGGCCAGCGGAGGTTCCTGCTCGTCGCCATCGACTACTTCACCAAATGGGTCGAAGTCGAAGCCCTAGCCAAAATCACTGAGAGCAAGGTCAAAGCTTTCTTCTGGAAGTCTATCATATGCCATTTCGGCCTGCCTCACACCCTCGTCACCGACAACGGCCGACAGTTTGACAACGCTACATTCAAGACCTTCCGCGCCAAACTAGGAATCCAGCACCGATTCACTTCTGTCGGCCACCCACAGACTAACGGGGAGGCCAAGGTCATGAATTGTACTATTCTCAGAGGACTTAGAACTCGGTTGGATGGATCCAAGGGCCGGTGGTTGGAAGAGCTTCCTAGTGTGCTGTGGGCCTACCACATGACCCCAAGGGCCCCAACGGGTGAGACCTCCTTTAGCCTCATCTTCAGATCCGAGACGGTCATCCCCATTGAGATCGGCCTGCCAAGCCCACGCGTGGAGTCCTACAGTGAAGAAAATAACTCCGCCCTGATAAGAGCCCACCTTGACTTCATTGACGAAGTGCACGATCGAGCACGGCTACCTTCCACCAGCGGGCAGCCAAATATTACAATGCCCGGGTGCGTCCCAAAGCATTCCAACCCAGAGATCTAGTTCTAAGGAAGGCTGAGGTGTACAAGCCTATGGAAGGGAGCAAACTGTCCCCCAATTGAGAAGGTCCTTACCGAGTCACCGAGACACTCCACCAAGGGGTGTACCGAATCGAAGAGCTCGACGGGCAACCCATCCCGCATACTTGGAATGCGAACAACATTCGCCGATACCATCAATAGTGTATCTCCCCATATGATGAAGCAATAAAGGGTCTCCTTCGATACCATAACCAATTATTCCTTGTGTTCAAAGGCCAAATCTTAAAAAGGAGCTCACCAGAATCACGGCTTATGGGACACCACTCGGCCCCAGCACGAAGGTGCCCCCGAGTTGGTTCAAGTCCCTAAAAGCTCTGTACCAGGTCGAGTTGCCCCTCGGACGGCATACAAACCCCTGAGGTAGTTCAAAAGGAGCTCATCGGCATTACGGCTCATGGGATAGCACTCAGCCCCGGCACGGAGGTGCCCCCGAGTCGGTTCAAGTTCCTAAAAGCTCTGTATTCGGTCGAGTCACCACTCAGGCGGCACATAAACCACCGAGGTGGTTCAAAAGGAGCTCATCGGCATCACGACTCACGAGACACCACTCGGCCCCAGCACGGAGGTGCCCTTGAGTCGGTTCAAGTCCCTAAAAGCTCTATACTTGGTCGAGTCACCCCTCATACGGCACACAAACCTCCGAGATGGTTCAAAAGGAGCTCATCGAAATCATGGCTCACGGGACACCACTCGGCCACGAAACGGAGGTGCCCCTGAGTTGGTTGAAGTCCCTGAAAGCTCTGTACCCGATCGAGTCACCCCTCGGGCAGCACACAAACCCCTGAGGCAGTTCAAAAGGAGCTCACCGGCATCACGGCTCACGAGACACCACTCAGCCTCAGCACAGAGGTGCCCCGGAGTCGGTTCAAGTCCCTAAAAGCTCTGTACCCAGTCGAGTTACCCCTCGGATGGCACACAAACCCCGAGGTGGTTCAAAAGGAGCTCATCGGCATCACAGCTCATGGAACACCACTCAGCCCCAGCACGGAGGTGCCCCCGAGTCGGTTCAAGTCCTTAAAAGCTCTGTACTCGGTCGAGTCACCCCTCGGGCGGCACACAAACCCCCGAGGCGGTTCAAAAGGAGCTCATTGGCATCATGGCTCATGGGACACCACTCGGCCCCAGCATGGAGGTGCCCCTGAGTTTGTTCAAGTCCTTAAAAGCTCAGTACCCGATCGAGTCGCCCCTCGGGTGGCACACAAACCCCTGAGGGGGTTCAAAAGGAGCTCACCATCATCACAGCTCACGGGACACCACTCGGCCCAGGCACGGAGGTGCCCTCAAGTCGGTTCAAGTCCCTAAAAGCTCTGTACTCGATCGAGTCACCCCTCGGATGGCACACAAACCTCCGAGGTGGTTCAAAAGAAACTCACCGGCATCACGACTCATGGGACACCACTCGGCCCCGGCACGGAGGTGCCCCCGAGTCGATTCAAGTTCCTAAAAGCTCTGTACCTGGTTGAGTCACCCCTCGGGCAGCACACAAACCTCCGAGGTAATTCAAAAGGAGCTCACCGGCATCACGGCTCATGGGACACCACTCGGCTCTAGCATGGAGGTGCCCCCGAGTCGGTTAAAGTCCCTAAAAGCTCTGTACTCAGTCAAGTCACCCCTCGGGTGGCACACTAAATTCTGAGGTGTTGACCCAATTGATGATTTTGATGATTAACAAAACTATTTGAGTATAATAATTGAAGGCTCTAATGATTTTGATTAAGTGTTTCAGATTATAAGTCGATTGAATGATCAAAATCAGGAGATAAATCTTGTTCTGGATCGAATCTAATGTCTAGGTAAGATTGCAGACATTAGAGTCGACTCCGAAAATCACAGAGCCGACTCCAGTATCTGGCACAGAAGTTAGAGTCGACTCCGAGACTGTTAGAGCCGACTCTCACAGAAGAAACAGAACGTTGATTTTTTTGGCCCCGACTTAGAGTCGACTCCGGGTCTGTTAGAGTCGACTCCAAAAAAGTTTCTTGTCGACCCCAGAAAAGTCAGAGACGACTCCAAAAATAACGGATTAAAGTGTTTCGAGTTAGAGCCGACTCTAGAAAAGTTAGAGTCGACTCCAACCCACCTGGAACGAAAAATCAAATTGCCAGATCAGCTCTAACGGTAATATTTCTATTTTACTTTATTTCTAACGGATATATTTTATTACAAGGTACACTCCAACGGATAGTTTTATTCCAAAAATGGCTTGAAAGAAATCTATAAAAAGGGAAGACTATCATTCAAAAAATAAGAACGGAAGAAACGGAGAGAAATCGGAAAAACAAAGAGGAAAATGAAAATAAAGAAATCCCAATCCAAAAATCCGAAAAAGAAAGAGCCTGTATCTCAAGAGGAAAACCTTCTAGCTCAAATCCACTCCACTCCAAAAAGCTCAAAGGAATCCAAGGCATTCAAATCAAAGTTTTGGTGGATTTTCCAAATTGGAGAAAGAGGATCAGTTTCTTGCTTTTCAACCCTTCTCAACTGCTTCAACTGTGAAGAATCGGAGCTGAGGCTTGATTCAATCCAGCAAGGAGAAGAAAAAAAGAAGAAAAGCTCAAAAGCCAACCAACTACAAATCAGGCTTTTCTAAACCTTGTTATTCTATTTGATTATTTGCTCATTGAGGAGCTGTGTATTTGAAAAAAATATTTCTTTTGTTTGTGTCTAGTTCAATCTGGGGGATTGAACTAGTGGAGGTAGTCTTACCTCGGTACAAGCTTGGTATAGCTTGTATTAGGGTTTTTGTGCTGGTGAGCCCGAAAAACCGGCTGGGTTCGTTGTGATCCTGGGAAAACAACAAGTTTGAGTTGTGAGCTTATAAAACAACTCGGCTGTAATCAAGGAAGATTATAGTGTGGACCCAAGTGAATCTTGGGAGTGGACGTAGGTGTTGGATACACCGAACCACTATAAACTCTTTGTGTTTTCCGTGTCTCCTTTATCTCTATCTCTATCTCTATCTTATTGATTGCATTTTGTTTTTGCATCTGCATTCACTTCCACACATACTAAGCAAACAAATATTTCAAAAAGGTTTAAATTTTTAAAGAACCCAATTCACCCCCCCCTCTTGGGTTGTTATCTGGGCCAACAATTGGTATCAGAGCTAGTGCTCATTAGATTTTGATCACACGATCAAGAGCTAAAGATCCAAATGGCAGCTCAAGTTGGATCATTTGCTGAAGGTCATTCTACGAATAGACCTCCACTGTTTAATGGTTCAAATTATTCATATTGGAAAGCTAGAATGAGGATATTCATTCAAGCTTCTGACTATGAACTATGGGGTGTTATAATTAATGGACCTAGTACACCCACACATGTTATTGATGGCACTATTGTTCCTAAGCCCGAAAGGGACTGGAATGATAATGATAGGAAGATGGCACAGCTTAACGCTAAAGCCATGAATGTCTTATATTGCTCCTTAGACGCTAATGAATTTAATAGAATCTCCACTTGTAATTCCGCAAAGGAGATTTGGGATAGATTGGAGGTTACCCATGAGGGTACCAACCAAGTAAAAGAATCTAAAATTAATATTCTTGTTCATAAATATGAGTGTTTAGCATGGAACAATCTGAAACCATTGCATGCATGTACACTAGATTTACAGATATTGTAAATGGTTTAAAAAGTCTTGGTAAGACATATACTAACTCAGAACTTGTTCGAAAAATTCTTAGGTCACTACCAAGATCATGGGAAGCCAAAATGACAGCAATCCAAGAAGCAAAGGACCTCAACACTCTACCCTTAGAGGAGCTTCTAGGATCACTTATGACCCATGAGTTGACTATGAAGCAGCATGTAGAGGAGGACACAAAGAAGAAGAAAATGATTGCCCTCAAAGCTGCAAAAGAAGAAGAGAGCAGCAGCGATGATGATGATGATGATGATGAAGAGACTGCTCTCTTAGCCAAAAAGTTTAAAAGATTCATGAGGAGAAAGAAACCCTTCCACAAGAAGAAATTTGGAGCAAAGTGGGAAGGAGAAAAGGATAAAAATAAGGACAAGGACAAAGAAAAAGAGAAAGACCCCTTGACTTGCTATGAGTGTAACAAACCGGGGCACTTTAGGAATGAATGTCCTAAATTGAAGAAAGCCTACAAAAAGAAAAAGAAGGCTTATGTGGCGACTTGGAGTGATAGCGAAGAATCTTCTTCCGAAGAAGAAGAACAAAAGGAAGTCGCAAATATATGTTTTATGGCGGACGACAACGATGAGGTAAGTTCCGATAACCCTTGCGATGAATTTGCATTTGATGAATTATTTGATGCTTTTAATGAACTTGTCGGCGATTTCAAAGTTTTGAAAAAGAAATACAAGCTTTTGAAAAATGAAAATTTAACTTTCATTAAAGAAAAAGAAGATCTTAATAATGAAGTTAAGAAACTTAAATCTGAAAATAAAATTTTGGTAAAAGAAAAAGAATCAATCTCTAATGAAAATGATAAACTAAGGAAAGAGGTTGAAAAACATAAGAACATAGTTGATAAGTTTACCTTAAGCTCACTAAATTGGACATGTTATTAAATAGTCAAAAAGCAGTTTTTGACAAAGCCGGATTAGGGTATAACACTTTAAGAAAACAAAAATCACTGAAAAATATTTTTGTGTGCTGGCCAAAGTAATTTTACTTGCTTTAAATGTAATCAAAAAGGACATAAATCTTATGAATGTAAAATTCTAAAACCTAATAAAAACTTAAATATTAAAGGAAAGAAAATATGGGTTCCGAAAGGAACATTTTTATTGCTACTAACCATGAAGGACCCAAGAAAGCTTGGGTACCTAAACATAAGACTTGATCATCTTTGCAGGAATGTCTTGCGGCCAAAAGATCAAAGCGAAAGTGGTATCTTGATAGTGGCTGCTCAAGACATATGACGGGTGACAAAGAGAATTCATCACCCTTGAAGCAAAAGAGGAGGAGTGTTACATTTGGCGACAATGGCAAAGGCCAAATCTTGGGGTTTGGTAACATTCAAATAACTCCCTCCACACATATTGAAAATGTACTTTATGTTGATGGTTTAAAGCATAATTTAATTAGCATAAGTCAATTATGTGACAAAGGTTTTAAAGTATCTTTTGAATCTTCTATATGCACTGTTGCTAATCCCATTGATAATAGCATTGTTTTTATTGGAAATAGAAATGGCAATGTATACTTGATTGACTTAGACAATTTGTCTACTAATAATCATTGCTTAGTTGCTAATAATGCTAATATGAATGAGATTGGTTGGTTGTGGCATCGAAGATTAGGTCACGCAAGCACACACCTGATTTCAAAACTAATTAGAATGGATTTAGTAAAAGGACTACCTAAAATAGATTTTGAAAATAACAAAATATGTGATGCATGTCAGTTTGGAAAACAAACGAGAAGTTCTTTTAAATCTAAAAATGTTGTTTCAACTTCTAGGCCATTAGAGCTACTTCACATGGACCTTTTTGGACCAACTAGAACCACAAGTCTAGGAGGAAAGAAATATGGTCTTGTGATAGTAGATGATTACTCTAGATTCACTTGGGTAATGTTTTTAGCTCACAAAGATGAGACTTTCTCGATATTCCTGAAATTCTTCAAGAAAGTAACAAATGAGAAAAACACTACCATAGTGTCTCTAAGAAGTGATCATGGAACTGAATTTGAAAATCACTTATTTGAAAGTTTTTGCAATGAAAATGGTATTAATCATAATTTTTCTGCACCTAGACCCCACAACAAAATGGAGTAGTTGAAAGGAAAAATAGGACTCTAGAAGACATGGCCCGTACCATGCTATGTGAAAGTAAACTCCCGAAATACTTTTGGGCGGAAGCTATTAACACAGCATGTTACATCCTAAATAGAGCTTAATAAGACCTATTTTAAAGAAAACACCTTATGAATTATGGCATGATAGAAAACCCAACATTAAATATTTTCATGCATTTGGTTGTAAATGTTTTATTCATAATAATGGTAAAAATAACTTAGGTAAATTTGATGCAAAATCTGATGAAGGAATATTCTTAGGTTATTCAACAACTAGTAAAGCATATAGAGTGTTCAATAAAGGAAGTTTAATTGTTGAAGAATCTATTCATGTAATTTTTGATGAATCTTTAGCATCAAGTTCCAAAGGATTGATGATGAGGAAGATACAAACATTCTCGAAAACAATCTTGAAAAACTTAATATTGATGTATCTTCAGATCATGAACAAGAAGCTAAAGATAATGATTCGCCTAATGCTGATGATATTAATACTAATCATAATGATATAGATCTACCAAGAGATTGGAGATACGCTTATAGTCATCCCAAGGAATTGATTATAGGTGATCCATCTCAAGGAATAAGAACTAGATCATCTATGAGAAATATTAGTAATCACCTTGCATTTGTTTCTCAAATTGAACCTAAAACCATTGAAGAAGCTGAAAAAGATAATAATTGGATGTTAGCTATGCAAGAAGAATTAAACCAATTCACTAGAAATAATGTATGGACATTAGTGGAAAGACCTAAAGATCATTCTGTTATAGGATCAAAATGGGTTTTTAGAAATAAACTAGATGAAAATGGCATAGTAATTAGAAACAAAGCTAGATTAGTTGCAAAAGGATATAATCAAGAAGAAGGTATTGATTTTGATGAAACCTTTGCACCTGTAGCTAGATTAGAAGCCATTAGGCTATTACTAGCATTTGCATGTCACATGAACATTAATTTATTTCAAATGGATGTCAAAAGTGCATTTTTAAATGGATTAATAAATGAAGAAGTATTTGTAGAACAACCACCAGGATTTGAAGATCATGAATTTCAAATCACGTTTTTAAATTGCACAAAGCTTTATATGGTTTGAAACAAGCACCTAGAGCTTGGTATGATAGACTAAGTAAATTTTTGATTGAAAATGATTTTACAAGAGGAAATGTTGATAAAACATTGTTTTTGAAAAGAAAAGATAAAGATTTACTTGTAGTTCAAATTTATGTTGATGACATTGTATTTGGTGCTACTAACAATCTTCTATGTCAAGAGTTTGCTAAGTTAATGCAGGGAGAATTTGAAATGAGCATGATGGGAGAACTCAATTTCTTCCTTGGACTCCAAATCAAACAAAGCAAAGAGGGAATCTTTATCAACCAAACAAAGTACACAAGAGAAATTCTAAAGAAGTTTGGTATGGAATCAATCAAACCCCTCGGAACACCAATGAGTCCTTCATGCAAGCTGGACAAAGATGAAGAAGGTAAGAAGGTTGATCAAAAATATTATCGAGGTATAATCGGATCCCTACTTTACTTAACTGCAAGTAGACCAGACATAATGTTTGCTGTTTGCTTATGTGCTAGATTTCAGTCTGAACCTAAAGAATCACATTTAATTGCTGTTAAAAGAATACTAAGATACTTAAGTGGAACAAAAAATGTAGGTTTATGGTATTCTAGAGACTCAACATTAAATCTGATTGCTTATTCTGATTCTGATTATGCTGGATGTAAGTTAGATAGAAAAAGCACAAGTGGTGCATGCCAATTTTTAGGAAGTAACTTAATCTCATGGTTTAGCAAAAAGCAAAATTCGGTTGCATTATCTACTGCTGAAGCAGAATATGTTGCAGCTGGAAGTTGCTGTGCTCAAATCCTATGGATTAAGAGACAACTTGAAGACTATGGTATCACACTTGATAAGACACCTATAAGATGTGATAATACAAGTGCAATAAATCTAACTAAAAATCCAATTCAACACTCAAGAACAAAGCATATTGAAATAAGATATCACTTTATAAGAGAACATGTTGCCAATAATGAAATTTGTCTTGATTATGTGAATACTGAAGAACAACTGGCAGATATATTAACAAAACCCTTAAGTGAAGAGAGATTTTGTTATCTTAGAGGAGAATTAGGAGTTTGTGATCCTTTGGAATAGTTTTCTGAAACTCTTAAGGACATCTATCTAGATTTCATCAATTTCTTGAAAAATCTCGATATTCAATAAGGAAATCTATCTAGATCTTGATTCATTGTTTCCCCAATTGCTAAGGAACATTTATCTAGAATTTGATGATTAATTTGAATAGTTTCAGATCCTTGAAACTTGATTTTTTATCTCTGAAACTGTTAGAGTCGACTCTGACAGTTTGTGGAGTCGACACCTTAGTTTTTGATGTTCTGTCTAAGCAATTAGAGCCGACTCTGGCTTTTGTAGAGCCGACTCTAATTCGAGCGCTGACAGACTTTCTGGTTCGGAGCCGACACCCAGTTTTCGGGAGTCGACTCTAAGTCGAGCTAGGTCAAAAATAAAAAGGCGGAGTCGACCCCAAATCATTCCATCCGTCTCCCAAAACCTCTCCAAAAGCTCCAAAGCCTTTCCAACTTCCCCAATCTTCTCAAAGCCTTTGATTAACATTCCAATCTTCTCAATGGCACCTAAGAGGCGCGGTTTCGTCGGTGGAGCGTCCGTTCCCACGAGGCGACGCACTATTCGGAGGCAACCCTCGCCATCCTCCTCTTCGGCCACTCAAGAAGATTCCCCTCCTTCACCCTCTTCACCCAAAGTTGATCATTTAGCCGGTAAGACTATTACAACTGGAAGAAAGGTCAATTTTGATTTCTTTGAGTCGGAAGGCTTCACTATAGGAAGATGTTTGAAAGAAATGGGGTGGGAAAAGATTTGCTCATTAGATATCCCCACTTATCCAGCCTTAGTGAGAGAGTTTTACAATGGTTTAAGTAGAGGAGAAGGCGGTTTAATCAGTATAGTAAGAGGAACAAGAGTTGACAATAACCGCTGAAATACTTGGAAATTTATTGGAAATGCCCACAATCGGTATTATGGAATATCAACATGATGATAGAAGTGGAGCATTGACAAGAATGTTAGGGAGGGATGTAACCGAGTTTGAGGAAATCCTTGCAAATCAATTAAATCTGGAACTCAGGTTACTACATAACATTTGTGGAAGAATTTTATTTCCCAAAATTGGTAGATTTGAGTACGTCTCGGAGCGAGACATTCTTTTGATGGATTGCATAATTACTGGAAGGCCAGTCAACTTAGCTGGCATGATGATTGGATATATGGCAGAGGCTGCTACAAAGAAAAGATCTACACTGCCATATGGTATGATTCTTGACATTAATCTTTAGAAGCCAAGGTGTGCTATTATGGAGAATGAACCCCTAAGAAAATTGAGGCACACTGACTATTATAGTATTTCTACTATTCATCGGATGGGCTTCAAGAAGTTGAATGGTATGGATGAAAGGAGGAAGAGAAGAAAGAGCTGAAGAGATAGAGCAGAAGAGGCCAGAGTAGAAGATATCCCTGGACCATCCACTGCGGGACCATCAGTCCCTGATCCATCTATTGCGGGACCATCTTCAGCTGGACCTTCAGAGGCCGGACCTAGCACAGTTCCCTCTCCTCCACATCAGTCTATTGGCTTCTGGGAGATTCTCTGATGAACAGATTGGTCAGTTGAGAGCTTTGCTTGCTGAATATGATAGTCAGAGATCTCATGAGATTAATCAATTAAAAGAAGACTTTAATCAGTTGAAAGAAGAACTTAATTCGAGACTGGACATGATCTCCTTTTCCATAAGCAATTCTGTTGAATCCTTTGGTGCTGAACTTCACAAAATCTTTGAAAGGATGGAAGGCATTGCTGATGGTCGGGATCTTATGTTCATGCAACTGGTCAACTGAAGAAGGACATTGACCTTGCAGTCTCACAATTGAAGCTTGCCTTGAAAATTTTAAGAAATCTCAAAAAGATGATGTAATGGAAATCATAGGTCACTTGAAGAAAATTGTATTCAAACATATCTGACTTTGATTTTGATAGTTTGTATTTAGGAATTTTGAATATCTAATGTATTTCATTTTGGAATGTACATGAATCAACTTATGTAATGTTTCTTACTTATGAAATGCAATTTCACATTTTTCAAATATTGACTGCTTGAATCCCTATGTCTTATTTATTTTTCTCTAATAACTTTCTTTATCTAATACTCTCCTTATTGCTGATAACAAAAAAGGGGGAGAGATGGTTGAATATATGCAAAAAGAAAGAAAGAAAGGGGAGAAATGATTGTTTATGCAAAAAGAAAGAACTTGAAATTTTAATCAGTTCAATTAAAATTTGATTTTTATATAGGGGGAGCTATTCAATGCAGGGGGAGCTTAACAACAAGCTCAATTGCAATTTTCTGTACATTTAATTTAAATATTCATAATTGATGGATTATATTGAACTCATGCACAATTTTAAAAGTTTACTTTGAATATTGGCATCAAATCCTTCATTAAAAATGTTTTAAGCTTTAAAATGACTATAATCTTTAGTTCGAATGAATTTTTGAATGCATATACTCAAAGTTTTTGTTATCATCAAAAAGGGGAGATTGTTGACCCAATTGATGATTTTGATGATTAACAAAACTATTTGAGTATAACTAATTGGAGGCTCTAATGATTTTGATTAAGTGTTTCAGATTATAAGTCTATTGAATGATCAAAATCAGGAGTTACATCGTGTTCTGGATCGAATCTAATGTCTAGGTAAGATTGCAGACATTAGAGTCGACTCCGAGAATCACAGAGCCGACTCCGGTATCTGGCACGGAAGTTAGAGTCGACTCCGAGACTGTTAGAGCCGACTCTCACAGAAGAAACAGAACGTTGATTTTTCTGGCCCCGACCTAGAGTCGACTCCGGGTAAGTTAGAGTCGACTCCAGAAAAGTTTCTTGTCGACCCCAGAAAAGTCAGAGACGACTCCAGAAATAACGTTTTAAAGTGTTTCGAGTTAGAGCCGACTCCAGAAAAGTTAGAGTCGACTCCAACCCACCTGGAACGAAAAATCAAATTGCCAGATCAGCTCTAACGGTAATATTTCTATTTTACTTATTTCTAACGGATATATTTTGTTACAAGGTACACTCCAACGGATAGTTTTCTTCCAAAAATGGCTTGAAAGAAATCTATAAAAAGGGAAGACTATCATTCAAAAAAAAAGAACGGAAGAAAGAGAAAAAAAAAAAAGAGGAAAATCGGAAATAGAGAAATCCCATTTCAAAAATCCGAAAAAGAGAGAGCCTGAATCTCAAGAGGAAAACCTTCTAGCTCAAATCCACTCCACTCCAAAAAGCTCAAGAGGAATCCAAGGCATTCAAATCAAAGTTTTGGTGGATTTCCCAACTTGGAGAAAGAGGATCAGTTTCTTGCTTTTCAACCCTTCTCAACTGCTTCAACTGTGAAGAATCGGAGCTGAGGCTTGATTCAATCCAGCAAGGAGAAGAAGAAAAGAAGAAAAGAAGAAAAGCTCAAAAGCCAACCAACTACAAATCAGGCTTTTCTAAACCTTGTTATTCTATTTGATTATTTGCTCATTGAGGAGCTTTGTATTTGAAAAACAATATTTCTTTTGTTTGTGTCTAGTTCAATCTGGGGGATTGAACTAGTGGAGGTAGTCTTACCTCGGTACAAGCTTGGTATAGCTTGTGTTAGGGTTTTTGTGCTGGTGAGCCCGAAAACCAGCTGGGTTCGTTGTGATCCCGGGAAAACAACAAGTTTGAGTTGTGAGCTTGTAAAACAACTCGGCTGTAATCAAGGAAGATTATAGTGTGGACCCAAGTGAATCTTGGGAGTGGACGTAGGTGTTGGATACACCGAACCACTATAAACTCTTTGTGTTTGCCGTGTCTCCTTTATCTCTATCTCTATCTCTATCTTATTCACTGCATTTTGTTTTTGCATTGCATTCACTTCACACATCTAAGCAAACAAATATTTCAAAAAGGCTAAATTTTTAAAGAACCCAATTCCCCCCCCTTCCCTCTTGGGTTGTCATCTGGGCCAACATGAGGCGATTCAAAAGGAGCTCACCGGCATCATGGCTCATGGGACACCACTCGGCTCCAGCACGGAGGTGCCCCGAGTCAATTTAAGTCCCTAAAAGCTCTGTACCTGGTCGAGTCACCCCTCAGGCGGCACACAAACCTCCGATATGGTTCAAAAGGAGCTCACTAGCATCACGGCTCATAGGACATCACTCGGTCCCGGCATCGAGGTGCCCCCAAGTCAGTTCAAGTCCCTAAAAGCTCTGTACCCAGTCGAGTCGCCCCTAGGGCGGCACACAAACTCTCGAGGTAGTTTGAAAAGAGCTCACCGACATCACGGCTCATGGGACACCACTCAGCCCCAGCACGGAGGTACCCCCGAGTCGGTTCAAGTTTCTAAAAGCTCTATACCCGGCTGAGTCACCCCTCGGACGACACACAAACCCCCAAGGTGGTTCAAAGGAGATCACCGGCATCACGGCTCATAGGACACCACTCGGCCCCTGCACGAAGGTGCCCCCAAGTCGGTTCAAGTCCCTAAAAGCACTGTACCTGGTTGAGTTGCCCTTTGGGCGGCACACAAACCCCCAAGGTGGTTCAAAAGGAGCTCAATGGCATCACGGCTCACGGGACACCACTCGGCCCCAGCACGGAGGTCCCCCCAAGTCGGTTCAAGTCCCTAAAATCTTTGTACCTGATCGAGTTGCCCCTCGAGCGGCACACAAACCCCTGAGGCAGTTCAAAAGGAGCTCACCGGCATCACGACTCATGGGACACCACTCGGCTCCAGCACGGAGGTGCCCCTGAGTTGGTTCAAGTTCCTAAAAGCCTATACTCGGTCGAGTCGTCCATTGGGTGGCGCACAAACCTCCGAGGTGGTTCAAAAGATCTCGGCGGCATCATGGCCGATGGGACACCGCTCGGTCCCGCACCATCCCCACCATATTCACTCATGCCACCTTCAGAATCAGCTCTTGGGGCGTTCTTGTGAATCTAACAACCTCGCGCCCATTCAAGCTGTTTCACCCAAGTTCATATGCAAGTTCCTAAGATGTTCCCAAAAGCCGCCTAGGCCCATCTAGATTTTCCTTGCGGCTGACGATTAACTATCCTACTTACTTGGCCAGGGAACCTGATGGACCGTGAATCTAACTAGCGACACGGGTCTTCATGGATTTGTTCGATCACTATAAAGCCTAAGTACGCAAGACCATTGCAGAGAAAGAAGACAAAGAAAAGTGAACAAGACACGAAGAACATCTTGGAGAAAAATCTCTTCTTCATTTATAATTTTTATCAAGTTACAAAATTTGACCTGAGGTCAGTTACAAAAGAGAAGTACAAAATACAGAAAAAAGAAGAAAATACATGCATCTCAAGGCCCGCTCGGCCCCGGTTCTTCCCCGGTCGCCTCTTCTTCTCCCGATTCTTTGCCTTCAAGATCCCCGGGCTGGATCTTCTCAAGATCGGAGTTGCTGATGTTGAAGGCCGCAGACACCTTCGCCTTGCAAAGGTCGAAACCCTTCGCATAAGCATCAAGGCTGGCCTCGATGACTTCCTGCTCAAACTCTGGTGAAGCTTTGTAATTGGCGATGGCGTTATTAGCTCTGGCCTCGGTCTCACTGACTTGCACCTCGGCCTCCCAGGCCCGGTTCTCGGCCTCCTCAGCGCGGGCCCTAGCTTCATGAGCATGGGCCACCACCCCGGCCCACTCATGACCTACTTCGACCACCGCCATCTCCGCTGTGACGGCCCTCTCCATGGCGGCTCGCGTCTCGTCCGTTGCCACGTCGGCGCGGCCCTCCGCATGCTGGAGCTGGCGAACCAGCTTCTCTATCCTTATTTCGGCTGCCTCAAGCATGGCCAATATTAGTGCCAGCTTAGTCTCGGCCGCGGCAGCTCGGCCACTTTTGATCTCGGCCCGACTCTCTGCCTCTTTCACCCAGCCGCCCTGGTCCTCCTCCCGGGCCTTGGCCTCCTCCTGCTACCGAGTGAGCTTCTCGGACAGCGTTTGGCACTGTTTCTTATACTTGTCGACCCTCCCATGGCTACGTGTGAGCACTTCCCCCGAATGGGACATTGCCGCGTGAAGGGCGAGGGCCCTGTTGGCCATCTGCACCAAAAAAGTCTGTCAGCCACAAATTAACCAGGATGCATCAAAAAGGAACCAGGGTCGGATAATCACCTGGAGCATTGACACCAGCACCATGTCAAGGATCTCAACATGGGACTATTGTCACGTCTCTTCGTCGATCCGCGAGGACCGCACCCTCGCCAGGAGGACGGTGGCCTCTCAAGCGTCCTCCATAGAGGATAGCCTGGGTGCCAGTCGCTACAGCCGCTATGGCATCTCCTCGATCGGCCGCTGGGCTGGGCAATGTAATGATCACCGGGATGAACTCCCTTGCTCAGCCCTGTGCCTATCGGTCATCCTCTCCCCAGCATCGGCCCTCCTGACAACTGCCTCCCCCTCTCTGGTAGACGGGGGAGCCCTCTCCGCCTCCGACTTGGCAGGAGCTGGAGGGCCACCAGCAGCAACAACCTGCCCCGCCTCGGCCAAATCCACGGTGGCAGGGGTCTCTTCCTCAGGGTCCAGGACCACCACGACTGCCTCAGTGGTGGCCAGAATCTCCCCCTCTTCCACCTCGGCCTCGGCCAGGCCGCGGACCGCTCCTTTAGCCAATACCTCCATGGTCGGCTTCTCCGTAGGTGCCTGGGCTGCGAGAACTTCCTGGGTTTGGGCCGGCTCGGCCTAGGCCTTCTTTCGCACCCTTTTCGTCGGCCTCACTTCCTCGCCGGCTGCCTATCTTTTTTGGCACATTGCAGCCTCCAGTTTTTCAGTGGGGAATTTCATCGTTGCACAAGACAAGTATTAGTGGGAAGGAATAGATGCAATGTCGGGCCGAGGGCGAGAAGAACAAGTTTTTGTGCTCACCAACTACCGGGGCCAATTCGGCCTCATACAGGTTCCCCTCTGACAGGAGTTTCTTATGGAGGGGATCTGACAGGAAGAAAGGTAGCAGAAAAGCTCCCCATCCTTCTCACCCACGGTCGAGTTTTCATTGGGGCTGACGTCTGGCTCTCTCCAGTCGGCCCTCACCCCTTCTACATGGGCAAAAAGAAATCAGGATTTCCACCCCCTAATTTTGGATGGAAGACCTAGTGGAAGGGCCCTACCTGGCCTGGCAGTGAACACCCACCAAGCCCCCTCGCCTTGACAGCGGAGCTTGTAAAAATCTCGGAACAAGGATAATGTGGTCGCGGAGCCCTGGAAAAAACAAAGAATAACAAAGGCGTAGATGATCCGAATCGAGTTCAGAGTCAGCTGCGCTGGCACTAACCTATACCTATTTAGCAGGTTCAAGAAAAAGGGATGGAAGGGGAGCCGCAGCCCACACCGGAAGAACTCCTTGTACAGAGCGATCCGACCGAGGAGGTTGGAGCTCACTCTATCCTCAGGCCCTGGCGTGGACAAACGGATGAAGCTAGGGACCCTATACATGGTCCTAAGGGCCTCTATCTCTTCAGGGTCATGGTGGAAGTGAACCCCCCCAGCCCTATTGGATCAAGACCAGCTGCCGGAGGAGGCGCTGGATAGTTGGAGGAAGAAGGAACTACTCTCACCGGGGAGGTTGGAGCGGACGGTTGGTCACTCACTGCCGGCCGGTCACGGAAGGTGATTCCACCCACCGACCGGGGCGCTCGGTTAGGTAATGAGGTATGGTCCTCATCAGAGGAATGGGACGACTCTACCACTGGTCTCTTACCCTTCCTAATGGCCCGACAGTCCATGGGTCAAGGATAAAGAGGTAAAGGGTAGAAACTGACCTGAAGTTTAGGAAGAAGATGAAGGCTGAAGGTCTCGGGTTGCAGAGGAGCTCAGAGGAGAAGAAGGCAGAAGAAGCAATTGCAGTGTAAAGGTCCTCCCCTTGCCTATAGAGCGGCTTTATACCCCGGTCTCAAATTGCGTCGCCCAAGATCTCACCATGTTGCCCGCGACCATTGCTCCATGAGCCCAGCCGCCGGCAATTTCGCTTGTGCCCGAGGCGCTTCGCCTTGGTTCGGCCCGAGGAGCAGTATCTCTAGCCAATGATGGAGCATGAAGAATGGAGAGGCAATGATGGCACCTACCTTTTTCCCATCCTTCGGGAGGCACCCCCTTGGGACGCTTGGTGTCAATGTCAACTCCCACTCCCCGCTTGATTGTAGAAGATTTTCGAAGCGACACCGCCTCGGGAAGGCGCGCCAGCTCACCTGCCATTAAAGGTACCCATACCCGGCAATCATTTTTTAAATTATCGTGCCCCTTTCGCCCAAAGGACGCCAGGCACATGGCCCTTCGCGCTCAGAAGTGGGGGGGCATCTGATGTTGCTGATGAAGCCACATGGGTAATCATGGCAAAATTGATTAAGCGGCATGGACACGTCGGCCCCGGCTTCTCCAGTCATGCCGAGGTGGCCTCGGCTTCCCTAGTCATGCCGAGGCAGCCCCAACTTCTCCAAGTCGGCCCTGCGTCTGCCTCGGCTCCTCTGTTTTGGCCTCGGCAGCCCGTTACGGCCTCGGCTTCTCCAGTCATCCCGAGGCAGCCCCGACTTTCCCAAGTCAGCCCCGCGTCGGCTTCGGCTCCTCCACATCAGGCCCCGGTGGCCCTCGTCGGCCCCGATCTCTCCAGTCATGCCGAGGCAGCCCCGGCTTCTTCACGTCGGTCCCGCGTCTACCTTGGCTCCTCCATTTCGGCCTGGCACCCGCTGTGGCCCTAGCTTCTCCAGTCATGCCAAGGCGGCCCCGACTTCTCCAAGTTGGCCCAGCATCGGTCCTGGCTCCTCCGCGTTAGTCTCGGTGACCCTCGTTGGCCCCAACCTCTCCAGCTAAGCCGAGGCAATCCCGACTTCTTCAAGTCGGGCCTGCATCCGCCCCGTCTCCTCCATGTCGGCCCGGCGCCCCTCTTAGTAGGCCAAGGTGGCCCCAACTTCTTCAAGTTGGCCCCACCTCGGTCCCACTTTTCCAAGATGGTCCTGGCCGTTCAGCCCGCCAACTCTCTGACCCACGCTGCCTGACATAGTCAGGCCCACCTACCGCTCGGCCTTGCCGCTGATGGGACCAGGCCCACCTACCGACTAGCCCCACCGATTGATGGGACTTGGCCCACCAACCGCTGGTTTCCCCTTTTCGATGGGACAAAACCTACCGACCAGCCCAAATTTATGTAATTTTCACGTGTTCCACAGACATCTCTTCCTCACAGAACTTCACGTGGCTAATCCCCACATAAGTGTCAACTACCTATAAAAGGGTAAGTCCACTCGAGACCCAGGCATGTCAACACAAGTGCTCACTTATACTTTCATCCCAGAAGGACTCCAACTCTCGGAGCTTTTTCTGCCCCTAGGGAGCTCTCTCGAGCTCCCCTTCAGCTGTGACCTCGGTTGCTAATTGGGCATCGAAGGGTCCCCACTGGAGCTCCCTCCGGTCTTAGAACTTCTTGCAGGTCATCCCACTTCATGTGGATCCCTCAGCAAGTTAGCTCAACTTCCCTGCGCTTAAGACTAGTGATCGGGCGTCATCATTTTTATTTATAATAATTTTTGTTCCAATTTTTGTACCTAATTACAAAACCAAGAGGTCCTTCTCTTTTACAAAATTTTAAAAATTGCAAGTGCAAAGGCAATCAGGTAAGAGCCTGGGTTTTCATCCACTATTGTAATGATAAAGCAAAAAGGATAGAAAAGTCTTTGTGTATCAAAGGCCAGTGCATAAAGTGTGCATAAAGTGCAGATTGACCATGCATCTATGCTACCATATGTTCATTAGACTGTGACATGCATAATGATATAAGCGTGCGGTTAATTTATACGTCCGAAGTGCGCTTTATGCATGGCCTCCAATGCACACAGCCTTTTTCAAGAACAAACCAAGCAATATGGTAGATTCTCCTTTATGCTCATATCCTTTCAAGCCCCAAATCTTACTTTTTGATAGCCCTTGTATGTGGTACACAGTCACGGTCCATCATAGGTAATCTTGTCAAATAGATTATTGAGATTTTGTTTAAATAAACTAAATAGATGTTTGTGGATGTGTTTAGAGAATTATGACCATTCATATTTGTAACTGAATGGTCATTAATTTGAGTAATAACAATTTAGTTGGTGTAACCTCTTGGTTTCTTGACTGAATGGTCATTAGTAATGACAATTTAGTTGGTGTAACTCTTGGTCTCTTGGTCTTCTATGACCATTCATATTTGTAACTGAATGGTCATTAACTTGAGTAATGGCCATTTTAGTTAGCCATTCTATATTGATTAAGGTGTGATAATGGTAGGCCATTGTTGATAGAGCAATGGCTATATAAATAACATAACTCTCTCAGTAGTTTATAGATCAAAAAAATAGATCCACAAACAAAATCACATCAACAAGTGTGAGAAAAAGTTTTTGCTACATTAGTGCTTTGGTGCAAACTCGATCAAGGCTTATCATTGCATATTTGCTTTGATCAAGGCTTGTCGTAGCATATTTGCTATTCACCCGCTTAAGGAAAGCGTCAGCATATTTTCTATTCACCCGCTTAAGGAAAGCGTTTCGTGCATGATTCAAGCCTATCCTTAACTTAATCTCTCTCGGTCCTTATCCTTATTCTTAATCTATATCTAGTTCAACAATCTTAAGCGTTATTTGTATGGAGATCGAGACTACCGTATCCACAATCAAACTCATGAACCAAGATCTCGTGAGATTATATCATTTTGATGGCACCAATTTTACATGGTGGCAAGACAAACTCAAGTTCTAACCCACGGCGTTGAAGATCTTCTATGTGTTGGATCCAAATTTGGTCCCAATTCCTGAATCCACCGCGGAGGACTCTGATGAACTCAAGACTAAAAGAAAGAAGAGGCATAAAGATAAACTTATATGTCATGGACACATTCTCAACGCATTGTCAGATTGCCTCTACGACCTCTACACCAACACATAATCTCCGTGGGAGATTTGGAATGCACTTGAATTCAAATATAAGGCTGAGAAAGAAGGTACTAAGAAATTTCTTATCTCTAAATACTTTGATTTTAAGATGAATGATGAGAAAGCAATTCTTGCACAAGTGCATTAGTTGCAGATTATTGTCAACAAGTTGATAGCTGTAAAGATAGAAGTTTTCGAATATTTCCAAGTCAGTGCAATTATTTCAAAGTTGCCACCATCTTGGGACAGATTTAGGAAAAAACTTCTTCATAACTCCGAGTATTATTCCTTGGAACAATTACAAAAACACCTTCGAATCGAGGAGGAATCGAGGGTGCGTGAAAAACTTGAAAAAATAGATATTGGAATTTCAAAGACAAATGCTGTGAGCAATCATAAGAAGTTTAAGAAATCTAAAGAGAATAAACTTGGTCTTAAAAGAATCAAGATAAATTCAAGAAATCCAACAAAAATAAGCCTTATGTGAGTTGCTTTGTTTGTGGCAAACATGGGCACTTTGCTCGTGATTGCAGGCATCAAAAAGGGCAAACCAATAAGGCGAATGCAACCGAAGTAGACGATGAGATTGTCGCCACCATGAGCGAAGTCATGGTGGTCAGAGGCAAGATTCCTGA
This sequence comes from Calamus simplicifolius, assembly GCA_900491605.1. Taxonomy (NCBI): domain Eukaryota; kingdom Viridiplantae; phylum Streptophyta; class Magnoliopsida; order Arecales; family Arecaceae; genus Calamus; species Calamus simplicifolius. Next base: position 217,402 of record UESW01004041.1, read on the forward strand.
TTGGTGGTATGATACTTGTGCCATCGTCCATATTTCCTATGACAAGTCAATTTTCAAGACTTATATAGATATCACCGATGGACAAGAAATTTAAATGGGCAATGAAGGCCGGTCCAAGGTGCTTGAAAAAGGAAGCATGGATCTTCACTTCATATATAGCAAGAATATCACTTTGATCAATGTCTTGTATGTGCCGGATATGATGAGAAATCTTGTTAATGGAAATTTATTGGGCAAATCGGGGATTAAAAATGTATTTGAGTCGGAAAAACTTATACTATCCTGCAATGATGTTTTTTTTGGAAAAGGCTATTCTACTGATGGAATGGTTAAGCTTTGTATTGTTGACTATAACAACAACAACAACAACAACAACAACAACAACAACAAAACAACAATAATAATAATAATAATAATAATAATAATATATCTTCTGCTTATATTGATGATTTCGTTACTTTATGGCATGGTAGATTAGCACATATTAGTAGTAGCACTATAAAAGATTAATTAAATATAGCATGATTTCTTGCAATGTTGATAAGTTTAATAAATGTAAAATTTGTATTAAATCAAAGATGACTAAGAAGTCATTTCATAGTGTAGAGAGAAATAATAATTTGCTAGAACTTGTGCATAGCGATATTTGTGAGTTAAAGGGTATGATAACTAGAGGTGGTAATAGATATTTCATTAATTTTATTGATGATTACTCTAGATATACATACATTTACTTAAGCACAAAGATGAGAATTTTTATGCTTTTAAAGTTTATAAAGCAGAAGTTAAAAATCAATTAGGTAGAAATATTAAAATCTTTAGAAGTGATAGGGGTGGAGAATATTTTCCTAATGATTTTAATGTATTTTATGAACAAAACAGAATCATACATAAGTGTTCCGCACCACGTACACCCAAACAAAATGGGTTAGTAGAACGTAAAAATAGAACATTTCTAAAGATGATAAATGCCATGTTGTTGCATTTTGAGTTGCCTTTTAATTTATTATTATAAGCATTATTATCTACATGTCATATTCTTAATAGAATTCCTACTAAGAAGAATAAGACCTCTCCATATGAGTTGTGGAAAGGCAGAAAGCCTAATATAGGCTATTTTAAAGTGTGAGGGTGTCTTGCTTATTATAAGAACACCAATCCTAAAAGGACCAAGTTGGATCCTTGTGGAATTAGATGCATTTTTTGTAGGATATGCTACAAATAGCAAAGCCTATATGCTCCTTAATTTGGAGTCTAACGTGATAATAGAATCTAGAGATGTGAAGTTCTTTGAGACTTTGATCACTTTCGGAAGAATTCTCAAAGTCCCACAAATGAAGATTCTTACGAGGAGAATACTTCAAAGGTTATTGAAGAAGAACAACCGAAACTTCGAAAAAGTAAGAGAATTCAAAAAGTTACGAATTTAGGACCCGAAGAGATAGATTTTCAACTCATTTATTTCTATTTAGTAGAAGGAAGTCAAAAGAAATTTATTCATAAGGTACCTATTATTCTTCAAGTGAAAGACGATCCTAAAACCTTTAAGGAAGCAATGGCTTCGAGAGATTCTACTTTTTAGAAGAAAGCTATTCAAGATGAAATGGATTCTATTATGTCAAACCACACTTGGGAGCTTATCGATTTATCCAAAGGTTCTAAGCCTATTGGTAGTAAATGGGTGTTTAAGAAGAAGTATCATAGTGATGGTACTTTAAACACTTATAAGGTTAGACTAATAGCTAAAGGGCTTTCACAAAAGAAAGGAATTTACTATTTTGATACATATGCACCTGTAGCGAGAATAACAATAATTAGAGTATTGTTTGTATTTGCTTCATTGCACAACCTTTATGTTTATCAAATGGATGTCAAAACGGCATTCTTAAAGGGTGATCTCGATGAGGAGATCTATATGGAACAACCAGAGAATTTTGTTCTACCAGGTAATGAACATAAAGTGTGCAAGCTTATTAAATTCTTGTATGGATTGAAACAAGCGCCCAAACAATAGTATGAGAAGTTTGACTCAGTCATACTCTCAAATGGATTTGTTCACAATGTTTCTGACAAGTGTTTATATACTAAAGTGCATGGTGACTTTGTGGTATATATATGTGCCTTTATGTTGATGATATGTTGATCATTAGCAATGAATTGAAAGGCATATAAGAAACAAAGAGGTTTCTATCATCTACTTTCAAGATAAAGATCTTGGACAAGTTGATACTATTTTGGGCATCAAAGTGAAACAAAATAGTGGGGTTTTAAACTTGGTCAATCACATTATGTTGAGAAAGTGTTACACAAGTTCAAACATTTGAAGTTCAAAGAAGTGAACACCCCGTTCGATCCAAGTCTAAAGCTTAAAAAGAATAGTGGACGAGCCATGGCTCAACTTGAGTATGCAAGTGCTATTGGTTGTCTAATGTATTTGATGCAATGCACTAGACCCGATATAGCATTTGCAGTCAGTAAGCTGAGTAGGTTTACTAGCAACCCGAGTGTAGAACATTGGAAGGCTGTTGGTAGAGTCTTTGGTTATCTTTTGAAAATCAAAAGACTAGGTCTACAATACTCTAAATTTCCTATTGTATTGGAATGATATACTGATGCAAGTTGGATATCGAGTATGGGAGATAGTCAATCTACCACTGGTTAGGTGTTTACACTAGCGGGTGGTACAATATCTTAAATATCCAAGAAACAAACTTGTATTACACACTCAACAATGGAGTCAGAGTTTGTGGCTTTAGCTTCAGTAAGACATGAGGCTGAGTGGTTAAGGGATCTTCTATTGAAAATCCCATTGGCTTGTGAGAATATTTCAACCATATCGATACATTGTGATAGCCAAGCCACTTTAGCCAGAGCGTACAACGAAGTGTACAATGAAAAGTCTATACACATTAGTCTAAGACATGAGTATGTGAGGAAATTAATCTAAAATGGAATAATTTCTCTCACTTTTATGCGATCAAGCTATAATCTAGCTGATCCACTTTCTAAACATCTAACAAGAGATTTAGTGAAGATGACTTTCAGAGAGATGGGTTTAAAACTCCTTGAGTATAGGTCCACCAATAATGGCAACCCAACCTAATACTAGAAAATGACTAGTCTTAGGTTCAATGGGTAACAATAAGTCATTGATTAGTGGATTATAGCTACACTTAGTATATAGTGCTGACTGATACAAGTTGAAGGGTTGAGTTTTTTAAACTCTTAATGAAGTTCAGTCATGTAGATAAGTATCTGTTGTAACAGATATACTGAAAGAACTTTACCTATGTGAACCTTGAAATGGTGTCGTCTCAAGTGAGAGTTTGAGTTTCTCTCATGAAAAGGTTCATGAAATAGGATAAGCACATGGTCATAAATTGTGTTAAGCGAGTGGTGTAGACAAAAAACTCTAAGGAGTGTGTGTGGAGTATCACCGGTTTTGACACAAGGAATAACTAGTTCGAAGCGTTTATGCTACCTGAAATTTTGTTAAAGCTTTGGGATATTTTTACTGATGTTAGGTTCAAATCGAAAGATACCTAGCTGTATTAATGCTCCTTGTCTTTAATTTCTGATGTGGACTTAGTTTGTTTTAAACAAGTGGGGGATTATTAAGATTTTGTTTAAATAAACTAAGTGTTTGTGGATGTGTTTAGAGAACTCTTGGTCTCTTGGTCTTCTATGATCATTAGTAATGGCAATTTAGTTGGTGTAACCTCTTGGTCTTCTATGACCATTCATATTTGTAACTGAATGGTCATTAATTTGAGTAATGGCAATTTAGTTGGTGTAACCTCTTGGTCTTCTATGACGATTCAGTTACAAAGTTGGTGTAACCTCTTGGTCTCTTGGTTTTCTATGACTATTCATATTTGTAACTGAATGGTCATTAACTTAAGGTGTGATAACGGTAGGCCATTGTTGATGAAGCAATGGCTATATAAAGAAGATAACTCTCTTAATAGTATATAGATTCAAAAACAATCCACAAACAAAATCACATCAATTGTAAGAAAAAGTTCTTGTCTACAATCGAGTTTTCATTAGTGCTTTTGTGCAAACTCGATCAAGGCTTGTCGTATCCTGCGGCGTATTTGCTATTCACCCATAGAGCATTCGAGAGGGTGCAAATAACGCTTAAGGAAAGCGTTCCATGCATGATTCAAGCCTATCCTTAATTTAATCTCTCTTGGAATATATAATATTGCTCAAATAAATTTGCAATTATAAGAAATTAAATATGACCTCTGGCTCAACCATTCATGAAGCATATTTACTTCCTATATTTACGTGTTTTCTAATAATGCAAGCTCATTTTAACCCTGCTCACAATGATAGGTCCATAACAGATGGTTGCTTTAGATTTCTTTCTTCTTTTTTTTTTTTTTTTGAATTATTTGCCCACAATGCCTCATAGTGGTATACATTATAAAAGAAAAGGTGGTAAAAATATCACACCTCTGGTGGTTCCGTTTTGGAGTGAGCCAATAATTACGAGAAGGAAGGTCTCTCTTTCTATAGAAAAACAATGACAGCTTCTTGAACTAGGAAAATGAGGCATAGGGGTAATGTCAGATGGAGGGCTTCGAATGATCCTTGAGACTGCTTTAATTATCATCTTTTATTTATCTTTTAAAATCTTTTATGTTCGTAGGTACAGACAGAGGAATAGAAGCTATCATAAAAGCAAATCAATTGCCATGCCTATCTTACCTCTCTCTCTCTCTCTCTCTTTTGAATTTCTAGGCCCTACCTGATTTCTATTTTTCTTGTTGTGTCCATAATTAAGAGTGGCACTGGGGTGCTATCACTACAAGAAAATACTGAAATAGCGACGCAAATTTAGCGACGCATAATTACGTCGCTAAATTGCGACCACTTTGCGACGCCTTTGTGACAACAAAATATTGCGACGCATTAGCGACTCATTAGCGACTCAATTAACCAAAAAATCAAAAAAAATTTAAATTTTTAATATTGCGACGCAAATATTGTGTCACAATATTTTTAAATTAATTTTTTATAAAATATAAATATCAATAAAAATATTGCGACGCAATATTTGCATTGCAATGTTTTTAACAGAATTAAATATTTTAAATAGCGACGCATTAGCGACGCAATAAAATAGATAATTAGAAAAATTATTTTTTAATTTAGCGACGCACAATTTGCGTCGCAAATAATTGAAATAAATTAAATTTTATAAAATCTAATTATCGAAAAAAAATATTGCGACGCACCACAGTGCGTCGCAATGTTTTTAAAAGAATTAAATATATTAAATAGCGATGCATTAGCGACGCAATAAACTAGAAAATAAGAAAAATTATTTTTAATTTAGCGACGCAACAAATGCGTCGCAAATAATTTAAATGAAATTATATTGTTTAAAGTACAAATAGTTTACAAAATATTGCGACGCATAACTGTGCGTCGCAATATTTTGAAAAGAATTAAATATTTTAAATAGCGACGCATTAGTGACGCAATAAAATTGGAAAATAGGAAAATTATTTTTAATTTAGCGATGCAATAATTGCATCGCAAATAATTTAAATGGAATTATATTTTTTAAAGTATTAATATTTTAAAAAATATTGCGACGCCAATCAGTGCGTCGCAATATTTTGAAAAGAATTAAATATTTTTTGTAGCGACGCCTTAGCGACGTAATAAACTAGAAAAATAGAAAAATTATTTTTAATTTAGCGACGAAATAATTACGTCGCAAATAATTTAAATGGAATTATATTTTTTACAGTATTAATATTTTAAAAAAGATTGCGACGCCACCCAGTGCGTCGCAATATTTTGGAAAAATTAAATATTTTAAATAGCGACGCATTAGCGATGCAATAAACCAAAAAATAAATTAAATTTATTTTTAATTTAGCGACGCAATAACTGCATCACAATTATTTTAAATAAAATTAAATTTTATAAATTATAAATATGAGAAAAAATAATGATGACGTAACACAGTGAGTTGCAATATTTTTAAAAAATTAATTATGTTAAATAGCAACGCATTAGCGATGTAATAAGCCAAAATATTAATTAAAAAATTATATTTTAATATAGTGACGTACTTGTTGCATCGTAATTATTAGAATTAAAGTTAATTTTTATATATTATAATTATCATATTAAAAAATACGACGCAACCCTTTGCGTCGTTATATATATAAAAAAATTAATTATGTTAAATAGCGATCGGTCCAAAATCGATCGTGACCGATCGGAATCAGGGCTTGGATCGATCGCAACCCTCGGATCATCGCCGATCGGACGGATCGCCACGGTCCGAGATCGATCGTGGCCGATCGGGATCAGGGCTTGGATCGATCGCAACCATCGGATCATCGCCGATCTCGACGGATTTCAATTGTCCGAGATAGGTCATGGCCGATCGGGATCAGGGCTTGGATCGATCGCAACCGTCGGATCTTTACCGATCGGACCGATTACCGCGGTTCACGATCGGTCGTCGCCGATCGGGATCAGGGCTTGGATCGATCACAACCGTTGGATCGTCACCGATCTCGGACGGATCGCCACGGTCCGAGATCGGTCATGGCCGATCGGGATCAGGGCTTGGATCGATCGCAACCGTCGGATCGTCGCCGATCTCGGACGGATTGCAACTGTCCGAGATAGGTCGTGGCCGATCGGGATCAGGGCTTGGATCGATCGCAACCGTCGGATCTTTGCCGATCGGACCGATTGCCGTGGTCCGCGATCGGTCGTTGCCGATCGGGATCAGGGCTTGGATCGATCGCAACCGTTGGATCGTCGCCGATCTCGGACGGATCGCCGCGGTCCGAGATCGGTCGTGGCCGATCAGGATCAGGGCTTGGATCGATCGCAACCGTCGGATCGTCGCCGATCTCGGACGGATTGCAACTATCCGAGATAGGTCGTGGCCGATCGGGATCAGGGCTTGGATCGATCGCAATCGTCGATCTTTGCCGATCGGACCGATTGCCGTGGTCCGCGATCGGTCGTCGCCGATCGGGATCAGGGCTTGGATCGATCGCAACCGTTGGATCGTCGCCGATCTCGGACGGATCGCCACGGTCCGAGATCGATCATGGCCGATCGGGATCAGGGCTTGGATTGATCGCAACCGTCGGATCTTTGCCGATCGGAACGATTGCCGCGGTCTACGATCGGTTGTCGCCGATCGGGATTAGGGCTTGGATCGATCGCAACCGTTGGATCATCGCCGATCTCGGACGATCGCCATGGTCCGAGATCGGTCGTGGTCGATCGGGATCAGGGCTTGGATCGATCGCAACCGTCGGATCGTTGCCGATCTCGGACGGATTGCAACTGTCCGAGATAGGTCGTGGCCGATCGGGATCAGGGCTTGGATCGATCGCAACCGTCGGATCATCGCCGATCTCGGACGGATCGCCACGGTCCGAGATCGGTCGTGGCCGATCGGGATCAGGGCTTGGATCGATCGCAACCGTCGGATCTTTGCGATCGGAACGATTGCCGCGGTCCGCGATCGGTCGTCGCCGATCGGGATCAGGGCTTGGATCGATCGCACCGTTGGATCGTCGCCGATCTCGGACGGATCACCGCGGTCCGAGATCGGTCGTGGCCGATCGGGATCAGGCTTGGATCGATCGCAACCGTCGGATCGTCGCCGATCTCGGACGGATTGCAACTGTCCGAGATAGGTCGTGGCCGATCGGGATCAGGGCTTGGATCGATCGCAACCGTCGGATCTTTGCCGATCGGACCGATTGCCGCGGTCCGCAATCGGTCGTCGCCGATCGGATCAGGGCTTGGATCGATCGCAACCGTTGGATCGTCGCCGATCTCGGACGGATCGCCGCGGTCCGAGATCGGTCGTCGCCGATCGGATCAGGGCTTGGATCGATCGCAACCGTTGGATCGTCGCCGATCTCGAACGGATCGCCACGGTCCGAGATCGGTCATGGCCGATCGGGATCAGGGCTTGGATCGATCGCAACCGTCAGATCTTAGCCGATCGGACCGATTGCCGCAGTCCGCGATCGGTCGTCGCCGATCGGGATCAGGGCTTGGATCGATCGCAACCGTTGGATCATCGCCGATCTCGGACGGATTGCGATGGTCCGAGATCGGTCGTGGCCGATCGGGATCAGGGCTTGGATCGATCGCAACCGTCGGATCGTCGCCGATCTCGGACGGATTGCAACTGTCGAGATATGTCGTGGCCGATCGGGATCAGGGCTTGGATCGATCGCAACCCTTGGATCTTTGCCGATTGGACCAATTGCTGCGGTCCGTGATCGGTCGTCGTCGATCGGATCAGGGCTTGGATCGATCGCAACCCTCGGATCGTCGCCGATCGGACGGATCGCCATGGTCCGAGATCGGTCGTGGCCGATCGGGATCAGGGCTTGGATCGATCGCAACCATCGGATCGTCGCCGATCTCGGATGGATTGCAACTGTCCGAGATAGGTCGTGGCCGATCGGGATCAGGGCTTGGATCGATCGCAACCGTCGGATCTTTGCCGATCGGACCGATTGCCGCGGTCCGCGATCGGTCATCGCCGATCGGGATCAGGGCTTGGATCGATCGCAACCGTTGGATCGTCGCCGATCTCAGACGGATCGCCACGGTCCGAGATCGGTCGTGGCCGATCGGGATCAGGGCTTGGATCGATCGCAACCGTCGGATCGTCGCCGATCTCGAACGATTGCAACTGTCCGAGATAGGTCGTGGCCGATCGGGATCAGGGCTTGGATTGATCGCAACGTCGGATCTTTGCCGATCGGACCGATTGCCGCGGTCCGCGATCGGTCGTCGCCGATCGGATCAGGGCTTGGATCGATCGCAACCGTTGGATCATCGCCGATCTCGGACGGATCGCCATGGTCCGAGATCGGTCGTGGCCGATCGGGATCAGGGCTTGGATCGATCGCAACCGTCGGATCGTTGCCGATCTCGGACGGATTGCAACTGTCCGAGATAGGTCGTGGCCGATCGGGATCAGGGCTTGGATCGATCGCAACCGTTGGATCATCGCCGATCTCGGATGGATCGCCACGGTCCGAGATCGGTCGTGGCCGATCGGGATCAGGGCTTGGATCGATCGCAACCGTCGGATCGATCGGAACGATTGCCGTGGTCCGCGATCGGTCGTCGCCGATCGGGATCAGGGCTTGGATCGATCGCACCGTTGGATCGTCGCCGATCTCGGACGGATCACCGCGGTCCGAGATCGGTCGTGGCCGATCGGGATCAGGCTTGGATCGATCGCAACCGTCGGATCGTCGCCGATCTCGGACGGATTGCAACTGTCCGAGATAGGTCGTGGCCGATCGGGATCAGGGCTTGGATCGATCGCAACCGTCGGATCTTTGCCGATCGGACCGATTGCCGCGGTCCGCAATCGTCGTCGCCGATCGGGATCAGGGCTTGGATCGATCGCAACCGTTGGATCGTCGCCGATCTCGGACGGATCGCCGCGGTCCGAGATCGGTCGTCGTTGATCGGATCAGGGCTTGGATCGATCGCAACCGTTGGATCGTCGCCGATCTCGAACGGATCGCCACGGTCCGAGATCGGTCATGGCCGATCGGGATCAGGGCTTGGATCGATCGCAACCGTCGGATCTTAGCCGATCGGACCGATTGCCGCGGTCCGCGATCGGTTGTCGCCGATCGGGATCAGGGCTTGGATCGATCGCAACCGTTGGATCATCGCCGATCTCGGACGGATTGCATGGTCCGAGATCGGTCGTGGCCGATCGGGATCAGGGCTTGGATCGATCGCAACCGTCGGATCGTCGCCGATCTCGGACGGATTGCAACTGTCGAGATATGTCGTGGCCGATCGGGATCAGGGCTTGGATCGATCGCAACCCTCGGATCTTTGCCGATTGGACCGATTGCTGCGGTCCGCGATCGGTCGTCGTCGATCGGATCAGGGCTTGGATCGATCGCCCTCGGATCGTCGCCGATCGGACGGATCGCCATGGTCCGAGATCGGTCGTGGCCGATCGGGATCAGGGCTTGGATCGATCGCAACCGTCGGATCATCGCCGATCTCGGATGGATTGCAACTGTCCGAGATAGGTCGTGGCCGATCGGGATCAGGGCTTGGATCGATCGCAACCGTCGGATCTTTGCCGATCGGACCGATTGCCGCGGTCCGCGATCGGTCATCGCCGATCGGGATCAGGGCTTGGATCGATCGCAACCATTGGATCGTCGCCGATCTCGGACGGATCGCCACGGTCCGAGATCGGTCGTGGCCGATCGGGATCAGGGCTTGGATCGATCGCAACCGTCGGATCGTCGCCGATCTCGAACGATTGCAACTGTCCGAGATAGGTCGTGGCCGATCGGGATCAGGGCTTGGATCGATCGCAACCGTCGGATCTTTGCCGATCGGACCGATTGCCACGGTCCGCGATCGGTCGTCGCCGATCGGGATCAGGCTTGGATCGATCGCAACCGTTGGATCGTCGCCGATCTCGGACGGATCGCCACGGTCCGAGATCGGTCGTGGCCGATCGGGATCAGGGCTTGGATCGATCGCAACCATCGGATCGTCGCCGATCTCGGACGGATTGCAAATGTCCGAGATAGGTCGTGGCCGATCGGGATCAGGGCTTGGATCGATCGCAACCGTCGGATCTTTGCCGATCGGACCGATTGCCGCGGTCCGCGATCGGTCGATCGGGATCAGGGCTTGGATCGATCGCAACCGATCATCGCCGATCTCGATGGTCCGCGATCGGTCGTCGCCGATCGGGATTAGGGCTTGGATCGATCGCAACCGTTGGATCGTTCGATCTCGGACGGATCGCCACGGTCCGAGATCGTCGTGGCCGATCGGGATCAGGGCTTGGATCGATCGCAACCGTCGGATCTTTGCCGATCGGACCGATTGCCGCGGTCCGCGATCGGTCGTCGCCGATCGGGATCAGGGCTTGGATCGATCGCAACCGTTGGATCGTCGCCGATCTCGGACGGATCGCCACGGTCCGAGATCGTCGTGGCCGATCGGGATCAGGGCTTGGATCGATCGCAACCATCGGATCATCGCCGATCTCGGACGATTGCAACTGTCGAGATAGGTCATGGCCGATCGGGATCAGGGCTTCGATCGATCGCAACCGTTGGATCATCGCCGATCTCGGATGGATCGCCACGGTCCGAGATCGGTCATGGCCGATCGGGATCAGGGCTTGGATCGATCGCAACCGTCGGATCGTCGCGATCTCGGACGGATTGCAACTGTCCGAGATAGGTCGTGGCCGATCGGGATCAGGGCTTGGATCGATCGCAACCGTCGGATCTTTGCCGATCGGACCGATTGCCGCGGTCCGCGATCGGTCGTGGCCGATCGGGATCAGGGCTTGGATCGATCGCAACCGTTGGATCGTCACCGATCTCGGACGGATCGCCACGGTCCGAGATCGGTCGTGGCCGATCGGGATCAGGGCTTGGATCGATCGCAACCGTCGGATCGTCGCCGATCTTGGACGGATTGCAACTGTCCGAGATAGGTCGTGGCCGATCGGGATCAGGGCTTGGATCGATCGCAACCATCGGATCTTTGCCGATCGGACCGATTGCCGCGGTCCGCGATCGGTCGCCGATCGGGATCAGGGCTTGGATCGATCGCAACCGTCGGATCGTCGCCGATCTCGGACGGATCGCCGGTCCGAGATCGGTCGTGGCCGATCGGGATCAGGGCTTGGATCGATCGCAACCGTCGGATCATCGCCGATCTCGGACGGATTGCAACTGTCCGAGATAGGTCGTGGCCGATCGGGATCAGGGCTTGGATCGATCGCAACCGTCGGATCTTTGCCGATCGGACCGATTGCCGCGGTCCGAGATCGTCGTGGCCGATCGGGATCAGGGCTTGGATCGATCGCAACCGTCGGATCGTCGCCGATCTCGGACGGATCGCCGGTCCGAGATCGGTCATGGCCGATCGGATCAGGGCTTGGATCGATCGCAACCGTCGGATCGTCGCCGATCTCGGACGGATCGCACGGTCCGAGATCGGTCGTGGCCGATCGGGATCAGGGCTTGGATCGATCGCAACCGTCGGATCTTTGCCGATCGGACGATTGCCGGTCCGAGATCGGTCGTCGCCGATCGGGATCAGGGCTTGGATCGATCGCAACCGTTGGATCGTCGCCGATCTCGGACGGATCGCCACGGTCCGAGATCGGTCGTGGCCGATCGGGATCAGGGCTTGGATCGATCGCAACCGTCGGATCGTCGCCGATCTCGGACGATTGCAACTGTCCGAGATAGGTCGTGGCCGATCGGGATCAGGGCTTGGATCGATCGCAACCGTCGGATCTTTGCCGATCGGACCGATTGCCGCGGTCCGCGATCGGTCGTCGCCGATCGGGATCAGGGCTTGGATCGATCGCAACCGTCGGATCGTCGCCGATCTCGGACGGATCGCCGCGGTCCGAGATCGGTCGTGGCCGATCGGGATCAGGGCTTGGATCGATCGCAACCGTCGGATCGTCGCCGATCTCGGACGGATTGCAACTGTCCGAGATAGGTCGTGGCCGATCGGGATCAGGGCTTGGATCGATCGCAACCGTCGGATCTTTGCCGATCGGACCGATTGCCGCGGTCCGCGATCGGTCGTCGCCGATCGGGATCAGGGCTTGGATCGATCGCAACCGTTGGATCGTCGCCGATCTCGGACGGATCGCCACGGTCCGAGATCGGTCGTGGCCGATCGGGATCAGGGCTTGGATCGATCGCAACCGTCGGATCGTCGCCGATC